>JABASC010000626.1:0-35107 GCA_019776185.1 Plutomurus gul | reverse complement strand
TCTACTACGTGTGCCTAATTCTTCCTTAACTTCCCCATTCATTTGTCAACTACAGAGTCTGTGCATTAGGATGCATTCACACGGGAAAGGTATACATAATGCCTATAATACAAGTACATACAATACAATATCTAGCATATTATCTGCATGTGTACCTACCAAATTTAAAATTCCAATTACGATTTGGAATGGAGCACAGAGTACAACGGAAATTTGACGTGCGTTTGAGAATTCATTGGCAATATGCCGATGCCTCGCTGCTGCATACAAAGATTGAAGCATAACTACTCACAGCGAGAAAGACATAGCGGTGACCGTTAGAATATTAGCGGGCCAGCATAGCAAAACTTGACAACATTATCATTCCCTAATCACCATTTACTCCATTGTGTTCTGCACAATGTCTGCTGTATTATTCTCCGGTCGTGTCTCATGCGTCATCATGTCGCATCGGTTCCATTCTCTAAACCACCAATAAGTACATAGGCATATGAACAAGATCAATGTCTATAGACAAGCCTCTCTCGCCACAATTGAATAATATTCAATAAGTATGCAGCAATACCAAATAGTAATATTGTCTTGTGCATGTTAGCAATGTCCCAAAAGATACAGCACAAGTCCTGACTTGACAATCATGATTACACCGCTGATTTTACATTCTCATGATTTAAACTGTACTTTAGATTTTACGAAAACTCGATATTCCATTGATTTGATTAGAAGAGATACTAGGAAGAGATTCCGTTGCATAAAATTACACTGCAAATCACAATTGTATTTATCGACTTTGATTTTCAGAATTGAAATGAATCCCTGCATCCACTGCATATGCTAATGGGTATACCCGTAGCTGCATTCTTAGTTCATGTAGGCAAAAGCTTAACTTGTATCCAACAGCTGTTGGATTCAATTGCAAACTAATGAGTCATGACTCATGGGCCATGATTTCTTCCAAATTCTACTTTAATGGCACCTTAAGATCTACAATACAGTTTCATTTCATACATCGTAGCATTATCATATCTGTACTTGCACTTCCAACTCGTGTAAACTCTGTGGTTTCTTCCCCACTCACATTACATGGGCTGAAGTGGAGTGCCAGAGGCACATCGTGAATTTATTCACCTTTAGCTCCCAAGTCTTAAAAGCTTTGACTTTGGCTCTGATTCTCATCAGAAAATATACACTGGCTGTGTCTTATCCGCATATCTCGTTGCATGTTAAGAAATAGCACCGTGCTTATGCTATAAGAGAGAAGTAATGATGATCCATTGTGTATTCTTTCTGTACCATAAAGAACAGTATGTAGCAGATAGAAGAGAAATTAGACCTTGCATATTTTCCAATCTGATCTTCAGTCTTGTCTTGTAAAATAAGAGATCATCACTCACTTTGAGAGCCTCCTGTCATATCAGAATTCGCATACTTCACATTAATTCACATTGTACTACCCACAAGAAGTACTCGACCATTCGGCTTTATATGCAACAGAAAAGATAAAATGGAAAATAATTACCAGTACAGCACAACCATAATGGCTAGTGAACTTAAGCGTTGCAAAAAGATTGACAATAAGTTTTTTAGCCGTCTGTTGTTGTTCTGTGCTCCACCAACACTGCCAAAGGTTTAGTCTAATGCTCCTTTATGGCACAAGTACAGTAATAAATGGTCAAGTTTGATGACAAGAGCGCAGTACAATTACAGACGACCCTTGGGCTCATTTCTAAAGTCACTTCAACGTTTCTCTCTCTCTCTCATGGAAAACTCATTTGGGAATGTAACACGACGACAGTATTAGTGACATGACATTTCCTCAAGATTTATGGGATTGACCCGCTAATTGGGAAAAATTGCAAATTACTTGACTCTGACCTTGCTTTTAGTAGACAAAGTGCTACAAATGGAAACTGAGTGTTCCAATTGCCCTGCCACATTGAAATAACAAAGGAAAGTACTCTATTTACTAGTACGTGCGTCGCAATTTATATCTATCGCTTTACATATATAATCGTTAATAACGAAGCTACCATCAGCTTCCTTAATAACTAACAATCTATTATTTTATGTTCAACCGTGGTACATGTTATTATCAGTGAGAAAAATACTTTCAGACAAATGTATTTACCTTTAAGCAGATACAGCATACGCACTTGTGCTGGTATAATAAGTATGTACATGCACAGAACGCTTTGTCTCACCTCTTACACACCTCAAGACAACTTTTTAGCCGAACTAAACTCATTTCAGCAAACCAACAGTAAAATAAACTCGACATGAATTATTGCACCAGACATAGAAAACTGTATAAACGTATATACATCCACATTGTAACAACAACTTGAGTACTTGGTAATAATAAATATACATGTAATTAAGAATGTATTAAAGAAGACGGAAAAAGTCCCGCTTGGCATTGATTCAAATGAACGTAAACAAATAATAGCACCAGCCTTGTCATTGTTTCCGACAAAACCGTTAAAATTGCAGTGTAGTCGCTCTAAAGTGGAAATGAATACATACATACATAAATACAACTTGTACTTGTAGCACAATGCATTCTGAGAGTAATAGGACGATGTATATTCACTTTGCTGTCTTAAATACTGACAAATCTCTATCTTTACGTATTTACAGGTTGTGTCTTTGTTCCCTAAAGAGCGTGTAAAATTAGATAGCTAAAAAATGGGATTCTACAATTTATTTTAACATGTTATTCTCAGCCAACACAGAAAAATCTAGTAACCCGGCGCCAAATATTTGAAATACCGTCGCACCTAGTTAAGTCAATGGGAATATACTGACAACTATTTGTTCATAGTGTGAACAAATTCCTTCGCAATTTTTAACTACTTTCCTAGAATTACGCCAGGATAGGGAAGGGTGTAACCACAGATAAGATATACACCACTATAATATCACTGAAATCATTGCGGTTTTACCTGCTAGTTATTCGAACTAATTTACTTTGAATTCTTCTAATAATAATACGACGTCATTGCTATTGTAACTGAAAAGAGATTGACTCGAGTTCTAAGATTCTTTCTACTCTCTTGTTTGGTCTTACCTTATTATTATCGCCTGCCAATAATTACCACCACATAATCACTTCATCTAAATTCTCAAAACACAACAAACGAAACAGTGTGTGATACGTCATATACAGATAATAATAAAACAAACGCGTGTTAGTGTATATCATAACTAATCTCAAGTAAACAAGAAAGTTCAATGCAAACAACTTCATAAAAATTAGCTCATTATTGTTCCGCTTGTCCGTATGTATTTTGAGGCTTTTGTCCTGCTACATTCACAATTTGCACTCCTCTGGGCAATCGTCGTGCTTCTATACTCTTTGTACATAGAGTCTGTACGTGAAAACATGTTTGCATTAAAATCTCACTTCACTATCACTTTTAGCTGCTTCTCCACGATATAACATTATAATAATAATGTGCAGGCCGACTTTAATCTAAATATATTACAAGTCAATAATTCATCTTTTCAGTGGCAGATACAATTGGTTGTATAAAATTAAGCTGTATGTACATAATATATTATTATGAATATTGAATACGTCGAGGATAAGAGTTCATTAGAGCACTCAATTTGCAATCAATATTTACGACAGGCATTTCACGGCTGACCCACTAATTCAGCTCTCGATTCGACCCAATCAAAGCGAAACTGATGACTATCTTTAGTTCATTCTATTATGATAATAACAGTGATAAATATGACTTTAGAATAATAATGACTCGCTAACCTTAATAAACTAAAGCAGTACATAAACGTGCGGTAGCTCAACTACTTATTGTCAGTCTGTACTATACAATGTACTCTAGACTATAGGCTAGACTTAACTACTAAAACTAATAAGTCAATTCAAGGTGAGCTCTATTGTTCTCTAATGTGTCTGCCATTTAAACTCATTACTTTTACTAACCATTTGACATGAGAATGAGAAAAATTCGTAAAAGTATGTTTACCTATGTTCACAGTCTATCATTTAATTATGCACCTGCAATTAGTTTAAATTCATTTTATTATCATTAATACAGAGTTATAAAGAGTTCATGTCTTCCGTTTCTATGTAACATGTGTTTATGTAATGGAAAGATTGCTTTCGTTTGGGTTAATCTGAATCTGTTCAGAATTCAAATTGAACAGTGGAACAGAAAGCAACATTAATAAATGCAAATGCCACAGAATCAGTTATTCTGGTAAATGGAAGGCTAGATTTGACTTTGGGTGTTCTCCTCATATCTTCAGTGACGAACAAGACTCACATCTGAAATGAGTATTTTAGTCAAGTTTATTTGAAATAAGTAGGTACACTAAGATTTAGATAAGATTCGGCCAAAGGCCAATTTTTTCTGTGGTGGTCCTATTATCAGTGTGATCCCATGGAACGAATGAACTTGCATCGCACTCCCAATTTAGAGATCATTTGTATGCATATCAGTCCAGGTGGCTCTCTTTTGAATTGTAATGGAACTCACATAAAATAACTTTTGTTCACAGAACCCAGCAACCAAGTAAACCTTTAAGCCTGTTGTTTATATGTGCCCATTTCTGTCCACCGCTGCATGTACATCCACAAAATATCAACATCGGCCACCTAAAGCAAATACTAATGAGAAGAACTACGTGGATATTCAAAGTGTTCACTAGTCCATACAGGAATAATAATAATATTACCAGAACGCTTACTGGCTTTTACTGCATGCCTCCTTCTTGTTTCTCTGTCTGATGCTGGTAATAAATGACAAGGCTTTTCTATGATTTCATCTAAATCATGTTTATTTGCTTAAAGTCACCATTTTTGCTCAAACTTACGCCACAAAGCTGGGCTAAGACAATAAAAGTCATTTTGGAGCTGAGTCAGCCACACCACAAATGTTCACTGTTCTGAAGACTCTTAGGAGACGTGAACCGTGCTACGTTTTCAGGTAGAAATGCTCATCATTTACGCAATGCTGATGGTAGAATGGTAAGCCAGACGAGACGTGGCTCGACATAAAAAGATTAAACGTCTACCTGTACAAATGAATGTATAAGGCTGATTCAGGTTTTCCGTGAGTCATCCTCGTCACCTTAGAAATACACAAGTTATACATGCAACAAACGCTCCTTTGGCATCGTACCCGTATTACGTTGATACACATACCACCAAGCTTAAAAGAGTGCCCTGTATATGCATGTAAGTGCACCCAGTAAATGTTGCGAAATCCACATAAAGCATTATCTCTACATCAAGTTTTTCTTTTCTTTTCATACAATACAAATACTATCTTTGTATATGTATTATGCTACCAACGTGATATTTCGTTCAACCTCACCCTCTTCTGCACGATAGTAAATATGCACGGTATAACCGTAACTGAAAGCCACCGTGCAAAATGCAACTCTAAACGAAACCAAATACGATTGAATAGACATGCAGCCGCAAAGCAAAGAAGGAGCTCTGTGTCAACCTCTAAAGTGGAGCATAGCATGAGTAAGTAATATTCCGATTCCTCCTCCTTCTCCTCAAATCAAGGGTGTACATAAATACTATTCACGACTGCGATCGAAACACGAGTACAGAGAACTACTACTTATAGTGTGTAGTGTTGGTTTTATAAATGTAATATCACAGAAAAGTGACTGCTCTGACGGAGGACTCGTCTACTTGAGGGCTTTGTGGAAAAAAAGACTGAGCTTCGGTCTTTTATGCGAACAAAAACACTCGAGAGGAAGGAAGGGTGTAGGACATCTCTTCTTACCGCAGCTGTTCGTCAGCTAAATAAGTAGCACCAATTTCCTTCCCTATAGTTATAACAGAGTAATGCGCTCTTATTTGGTTATAACTGAAACTGGTCTCAAACTGACATAGCTAATACAAAATTTACATCTCATCTAACCTTCATAACCTTGTATTTAGGTACGTTTCTATTGTTGCACGATATTATGTGTAAATATGTAGGAGTGACAGGAGTGGTATATCTTACGTATGTAAGTGTGCATACGTCTCATCCTCTGGTCACAGTTGACTGCTCAGTCATTTCGCCTGAGTTGGTGAATTGAGGTTGAAGTTGACGAGAAAAACATAACATTAACAACTTGAAAGCAATGAACTAACAAGAACAACAATAAACTTAAGCGCTGACAATGAGTCTACGTTGGTACCTGTGGTAGTCAGTCGTACACGTCAAGCAAAGACCTGGCCAAGTTAAAATGAGAAGAGGAAGAGAGGGAAGCAGAGAGCTTATACGATTTAAATTAAGCTCAGGGCGTAGTCATCCTCCCCGAAAAATAAAATGACGTTCAAGAAATTTGTGCTGTTGGAAAGAACACTTGGTTACATGAGTAGGAGCAATACTACATTCACAAATGACTCTACATGCATGTAACCTTTCTCAATTGAATTATGAATTATGATTAGATTACATTTATTGTTGTTCAATTTTATGTTGTGCTGTGAGTAGGTAAGGTAGGGTAGTGAACGGGATTTTTTAAGAGAAATAGTTCTTCACTCCAGGTGAGGTGAGGTAGTGATCGTAGTAGCTTTGTTTCTCTTTGCTTAACTTATTGTTGGACATTATAAGAACATGGGCATTTGTGTCTGTGTTGTAATGTTACACCTTCAGTTTGGTTGACCCAATAACCAAAGGCAATGCAAGAGTCCTTCGCTTCATACTAATAGGATCTGAGAATCTGTGGTACATTGTACACGAATTTTAAGAACTGTTCCGTTCAGACTGGCTTTTGCCATCAGAGGTTTCAACTGAAAATGACCCTTTCTTAACCTTTACGTTAGAGCAGTCTGTTTTCCTTGCCTCTAAGCAAATGAGAGGTTCAACCTCCTTACCAACTGGACATTACATTTTTTGTGCTCTTATATATATACTTATGTACTATCAATACTTACTACTATATACGTTTATCTCTTGACCATTGCATTGACTGCATCCACCTGTGTTCTCCATAAAATTTCGTTATAAATGTTCGCAGTATAGGTAAGCACATATTAAAACATGTTGCAGATGGTCAGGCAATCACACAAACACCTCATTTTCACGCTATGAATACTTAATTTTAAGAATATCGATACACTGTTTATGCCGTGGCTGTAATAGTAAAATTCTGTCTTATGTGAAATCCTAAGCAAGATATTATCAACTTCGACTTTCAATCTTTACTCGTACACAAGAGGATATGTGATAGAGTTTCATTGAGCTTTAAAGTATATTTAATATATGCATATATGTATGTGTACTCGAACTGTAAAACTTTATACGCATTGGTCGTTTAATGTACTTCACCGCATCAGTACTGTTACAGCACCCAGTTACCATACACATTACCCAGTGCCCACATAGCACGAGTACAACGTTTCTTACATCCATAAAAAATAATTTTATGTTTGCAAAAGGTGAACATTATACACTCTTCAGTGATGTATGAGTTAATTTATTGTCGGTAGGTTCGTGTGTGTAACTCTTATCATGCTGAATCTCCCTCCGCAAAGCAAATGCTACACTCATTTTACTATTTTCATTTTTTACTACATACGTGGTGATTCATTCAACGCTGATTCAGTTACTTGTGTCGCTATAATCCAATGTAACGCTATTGAAGAATAACATGTCTCGGTGACTGACTGTCTAGCCTCAAAATCGCGTAACACCACAAACAAGACCTGGAGCACCGTGTCAGTGTTTGCAAGTAGTATTCTGTTTTCTGACGAGATGACAAGATTGTGATTGCGAGGTAGGTGTAACAAGCCTAAAGTGTGCGTATTTGACAGAGATTGGAGATAGTTATGCAATCAAAAATTAGTCAGATGTATACCATGACTAACTGTGACAAAGTAAGAAGGTGACTTGAAAACTACTAAAAAGGATACTAGATACAAGTAGGATACCTCCAAATCAAACTAGCTATTAGGTACTTGCAATCATTATAGGTAGAGCAATCAAAGAATTGAGCTAGTGCAGCTGATAAGCTCGCCCTTAGCACTATTAGTCAGCATGTTTTCTACGATTTACTATTGCTAACATCGTAAGTACAATGAATAAGATGACCGTTTTCGTCGCGAGTGAGATTTTTCACTACATACAGTATGTACATGTATGTTCTTCTGCTATACAACATTTTACGTGCGTTATTATGACAAAAGCAAACGTTTATTACGCTTCAATAAATTGAGAGAATCATCTTGAAGAGTTACCTCATCTCACTTCTCTTCCATTAGGTGGAACAAAACTATGAGGTTATTAATAATTTTCGAGAAAGTTATCCTCACTATTTACTAGTGATAGTGTACCTTACATTACATGATAAATTATAGAGCCTTCTGTGTAGTATGGTGGAGCAAGTGTAGTAGGCACTTGTGTGAATTGATGATAGGAAATATATTTCTGCAGGCAATCAGGCAGAGTCAGCAAACGGTTACTTTTACTTGCGGCCAAGATTAGGTCTCGAGTGTTGTACAAATTAATAACAGATAAGCGTATTGTACGGCTGTCTAGCTGGGAGCTACTTCACAATCATCACCACCAATTCAAGTCTTAAATGAAAGAGATGCGCTGATGAGCTTATTTATCCTAATGTATTGTATTACAATCTGATGTGCAGGCACGTTGAATTGGACACACAAAACATTTGACAGGTTGAAACTGAAGTGTGGACGCAGGCATTTGTGAGATGTATGTACACGTTTATGGGGTAGTGATTCGATTGACAGAATTTTTGCAGTTTTCACTCTAACGATTTACGAATTTACTCTATACTTCATAGACAGTAAAATATTCACGTTGTAATTTTAAGCAGGTCTATTGTACCTGGCTGTGCTTAATCCACACAATTACAATGCAGTTCTCTACAGCTATTCTCTTTACAACGACCTCTTTCTTAACACACTACATTTACTTAAGATCACAATAATAATCTTCCCTAAGATAACATTGTACTTCCAATTCCTTCACAACGTCAATACAAAATAAACCAAGTAGTGTGCTTTGCAATCTATTACTTATTTGATTCTTTTGGTAGGCAAAGGATTCGACTGACGTCATTTCTTCACTCGTGGATTTTAGAAGTCCATCTGAATGTAAGCCACAGGCTTTTTTCTAAAAGAATGACTCGTAACAAGATGTCATTTATCAATTTCATTTCAATAGATTCCACTTGCAATCATGTATATCAGCACTTGAGAGTTGAACAGAGGATGGCAAAGGTACACATCTCCCACATCAATAAGATTCAAGTACTAATTGTGATCACAAAATAAAAAGTCGAGATTTCTATTACATTTGTCAAATTGCAGTGTGCGTAAGAACTATACAAATGGCGTTTTCACTTGTCCACTCCTTATTTTTCATAAAAAATTAATGCTTTTGGCAGCTTCCTTTCACAATGTTTTAGAAGTACAGTAGGTTAGATTTCTTAATTGTATTTAGTAAATAGCAACTACTATGCATACTTATAATGTGTGATTCTTTGATACCAATAAATTTGCAAACTAATTTTTGTTTGAACGTTGTTATTTGACGAAGATGATACCATTACAATGGAAATTAATTGCAATTCAGGCTATTGAGTCATTGATAACGAATATCAAGAGCTTGAAGTGAATTTTAAGTGAACATCATATCACGTAAGCTAAGGTCGCTCATTTTACAATGTAGGTGCGGGATGGACTATCCACAAAATTTACTTTTTTAGGTCCATGGAAAGTGGAATCGAAATTTCCATAAGAAAGACGTGCACGTTATTGTTGCATGCTGAAAGAATGCAGCTACTAATGTCTACACCATAAATTACGTCTACCCAATTGTCACATCGGATTTGCTCCCACGTTGTAATTACATTTTAACGACCACATTAAAATTAATATGACATTAAAACTGAAGACTCACGATTCTTTATGTTTCAGTGACAAAGTTGCAACACTGCTGGAGGTCAACCTTTCATTAATTTTTAATGCTTTAAAAGCTGCTACTGGACGCTTACTTTTATAATGTGACTACCCAAATGTAAAAGTTAATTAAGGCACTTTTCATGGGCTGGCTTCGTAAAGCAAGTAAAAGCATACGAAGAAGACAATTAATGACCATTTAAAATATTGCTGACCATTACTTTGCTTCCGTTCCGATAAAATCTTCATAGTACGTTGTACGATGGATTTTTGTTGGAACAACATGTAACTGGTTTCAGACGAACTTTAAGCGCAGACAAGAAACATTCACTGTCTTAGTAATCAGTGCACACATTAAAGAGGGGGATTTTTATGCACTTCTTTCCGGGCAGTGTAAGTGGAATGGTCCAACTTACAGGTGCACAGGAAGCTCTGCACGTCAAATAAATACTATAACCCAATTTAGCTCGTCTGACTGCAGTAATGAAAATTCCTCTTGTGCAAAGGGCATGCCATGAATCGTAAAGCCGTACAATTAATCCATGGCTGAATTTTTGTAAAAAAGAAACAGCAATCCGCCAACAATATTTTACTAAATAGAAAAAAGTTTGGTTCATGTCATGCGGGTTAGGGGTTAGAAGTACTGTCGGTTAGTAGACACAAGTAATGCAAGTGACTACTTACCTTCCATCCCACACTCGCCCATTTCAAACTGGATTGATGGTTTTGATTTTCTTATGTCTGTTATACCCATCTATAGGTTATTAGTCTACCACATTACCTTCAGCCTATACTCTCATTACTTAGTTCTTCTTACGAGCGTAATTTCCCCAGAAAATACAACCTGAAATATTGCATTCTATAAGCGTAGCCCTGTGGTGTGAGCAATAGTAATTATAAATGCATTATAAAATGTACTATTGAAAACTCTCGCCTATCTTTTAACATGTGGTGAGCATACCTACTCGACCAAAGGAAAAGACAAAAGTATACAGCCGACCACAGCGCAATGTATTTATTCCTAGAAAAAATGAATTCAAGAAAAATGTATACTTGGGCAATGCAATGACCGGATGTCTTTGAATAGTCTAACGATAGGGAAAAAACAAGAGATTTCCGGCAAATAAACTAAGACAAAAGAATAGGCGTGAGTACATCACATTCTACTTATGTATAACTAACAATCTACCTTCAACTGCTTCTTCTTTCTTTGGTGTACTTAGTATGTAATAGAAATGCTCAAAACTATCAAGTCTCCTCATTCAATTCTGCTATATTATCCCATTAGTCTCTACCGAAACCAGCATGCAATGATTTATAAGAACGTGATTGCTTTCGTTTCACATATGCTCACCGTGACAAGATTGAGGTTATGGTTCTTATGGTGCATATCTGCTTAACTTCTACTCATTTGTAATAATACGCGTTTAATGTGCATACAAAGGGCATATAAGGACTCGGATAGTAACACAATTGCTGTATTCCAACATTTATTACATATATGCATATTCACCATAAAGAGGGGACTGCACTAAAACATTAATTATTGTTCGAGTATGGTGAGCTATGCAACCACTAGTAAGATAGGGTAGCCAAATGTCACCCAGAACTTCCTTCACAATCATTTCAGTGACTGTGGTAGGAAAGGAACCCGGAAATTCCAACATTTTTAATGGTACTCGTATCTGGAGCACGCGTTCACTATATAGTACTAACTCATGCAATGATGCAATAAGAAACAAGAGAGTCTGTCATTCACATTCTCCGCTCGGGTTTGCTTATTGCAATTTGATTTCATTCTCCACAGGATTAACATTTCACTGGCAGACAGCCACACAGGAACAAATACAACGAAAGGTATACCTCCTATAAATTGAGCACTGAGAGCACTGGAAATAAATTGGTTCTCCTATAGTAAATCTGAAATGTGCTGACAGTCAGCACTTAAAATTGCATTTATGTAATGCAAATCCTCGGTTAGTGCAGAAATACACGGAGATCCCGGCTGCTATAAAGTTAGAGGAAACCGAGCAGGTTTCGGAGACCACTAGAAATGCAATAACTCCCATTTGGTTTGTCAATCTGAAATGTCTAAGCGGATCCAAATTTGAAAGAGCACTTGATGCATATTTAATGACACCCTTAACTGCTGGCTGTGCCCGTCCTGCGCCTCAGTTAGCGCAATAAAGAGGCAAGCCCTCGAGCTGTTTAAATAAGTAGTACTACAGATATACAGAGCAAAGCAGAGAGCTCTAGGCCTTGTAATATTTTATTTCCATTATGTAACTATCTTTTCTTGCCGGCTCAACCAGTCTGCCAATACACATTTATCATCAATAGACGAGTGTCTTTATCTTTACGAAAGGCAGTTAGAATTTTATCTTCTCGTGAAATAGGTAGCTGCCATCAATTCCCATGGCTGACTCGAGTGCCTACAAAGATCCTATACGTAACTCTTCATTTTTTCAATTAACCCAACAATAAAACTCAACTATGTGTAGTACTAACAATAAGTGTGTACTTAGACCGCTCAGTCAACTTTGCAATATACTTGTATTACGGTATCCAATTGCTGATACATTGTCAGTCGGCGATCTTCAAAATACACTTAAATGTCGAGTTCAGGAATTACCTGCGACATAAATAAAAGAGTTCTTAATGCTTTGCAGAAGTAAATTTACCATTGTTTTCAACAGTGTTCAATGTATGGGTGAGAGAAGATGAGCTGAGTATAGTAGGCTTACGACGTGCTATTATAAAAGTATTGGTATGCCATGTGTGATAAATGATTCTCTATTCATTCTATAAAGTTTGAAGACCACGACACAGTTCAGATTGTGTATATAGTAAATCCGTGTGAGGTTAAATACACTTTTAACACACTTAGGAAAATATTACTTTTACAAATGAACTAGCCAGCCTACTCCATAATGCGAAACTGATCAAGTAACATAGATAAATAGTAATTTATAATTAAAAGTAAGATACTGTAAACTGTTAAAGAGAAGTCATGGTACAGAAAACTGTTTCATGTGTGCGAGTGTGATCTTTAGCACGAAAAGTTTAGGGAAGGGGCGTGACGACAAAATGTACAGCAGAGGAGTTATGTCGCTGAAGAGAAAACTGCGAATTGAACTGGAGTGCTGATTACATAGAAGATCCCACAAAAGGAGCTTTCAAACATTTTGGTGGATGACGGCTGCCCCCAAACCATTGTTTTCTTTCATTTTTCCTTCATTACGTATTCGTATTCCTACTGACCTCCTGCCTAGCGACTGCCAGCATGATGTCAGGACTCCTAATAAATAAATGATTTTTTCTCACTCACTGCTGCCTCTTTCTTGAATTCTCAAGTTCCTCAAAAACTCACAAAAGTCTATGCACAACCAACATTTCGCTTCCCATTAAAATTTCCAAGGTGTTAAAAAGGAGACATGAGCTATGACTGGACTACTGACTTCAGTGTAAGCAAATATAATAATTCAGAACGTCACTCCTCCTGACAGCTATGACATGAAAGGAATTTAGAAAATTCGCAAAGCCATCTCACCCTATACTTAAGTGCTGTATACATACGACAATCCCAGTCAGCAATGTTAATAATGAGATCTATCCACTTTTTATATCAACAATATAAAAATCCCATTATAACACTTAATTGCAGATTACATTAAACCTCTTGTCTTGAAACTCCCTTTTCAACTCACTCAGTTGTGTGTAGTAGCAACCTGAAATGTGTCCTATGAGAGTTACCTGCAGTGTCAGCACCAACAAAACAAATTATACTTTTAACCTCCATAAAATACGTATAAAATTATATTCAGTCACTCGAGCAAATTAGTACAAGATGAGTAAGTGACCCAGCGACACAGAAAAATCTTAAGAGCCTTTGAAAATTTCTCACACTTCCACTACGACTACGACATACTACAATGTATACGCAAATACTACAAATAAATCGTAAACGTAATAAGAACATCAATTTATCTTTCTCAAGGTAGCTTACTTATATCGTGAAACTTATTACGCTGTGTATTACATTGTAATCAAATCGCAGATACACAAATTAACAATAAATCAGCTCACAGCATAACACATAGACAATAGATCATATATGCGTATATCCTAATATGTGAAACTTGAGCATTGATGTAAAGTATACATATAAAGTCGTGAGCTGGTTTCATGATGATAGGAAAATCGAAACCCGTAGTTGAAATGACAGAGAAGTCAGACGGTAATAAAGATGATTAAACAATGAGAAAATAATTAAGAGCAATGTAGTTGATAAACTTTTTTCAAAGTTGTAATTACATGATTTCGAGTTAAGTTGCCGTTGTCAGACTATTTAGTGTTACCAATCACTTTTGCTACCTACTACTTACTACTACTGCAGAAGCCAACAATGTATATGAATGGAGTTCACAATTCATTGACACATACCTACAATTAAAGTTAGAATCAGTGAAATGACGATAACATGAAATTCTACAAGATAGCACAGGACATAGACTAATACTTAATGACTGAGAGAGAAGGTGATTAACCCCATTCATCGCGTCGTCGTCGTCGTCGCACAAAATCCACATTGAATTGACGCAACGACCCCACTTGAGTCAGTCTTACACTTCACTCACCACACCACCATTCACTTCTATACCTAAACTGAGAGTGAGCTTTTTGCATTGTGACTTTGGTAAAACTAAATTAAATTATAATAATTCACAACTGTGTAGGATCCCACAGAGAATTTCTGAATGTATAGCAGTAGAGTGAGGCGTGAAAAACCATACGCCACTATGGAAGAAAAAACTCACCATTAATGTAACAAATAATAACAACTTCTCCTCCGCTCTCGCATTATCGTAAATAACGGTGTTCCCATGAAAATCTGTGAAATAGTCTTCCACGCAAACTAGAAAACTTCCTAATGCTATACGCTGTATGTTAATTCAATGTTAGGATGGGGAATAGTCTCAATCCTTTTTCTGACTAAACCCAACTACATTACCTTTCCCCCCCTTTGTCTTGTTTAACGATGTGTGAGTAGATTTGCTTACTATTTACTTAGATATGCTAACAGAATATTAGTTCTGGATTCCAGGTACGTATAAATATATCTACCTACATATATGGTTAAAATTATATACCTATATAATCACAACTGCAACTGTATGTATAGAATTCTTGAAGAACTTCTCGTCTTTAAAGGCACAAAAACTGCTCGCAAAGAAAATTTTCAGTTCCGACTCAACAGAGCGCATCTTCATACGTACAAGTACCTAATCAAGTCAAGAAGACAAGGTAACTGGTAGGAGCCGAGCCAAAAGTCATCTTAGCATGATGGCTGTATTCGTAGAAGGAATAAGATGATAACCATGTTAATGCTATTTGCATAGGGAATCAGAGAAAATGTCTCGTCTTCGTGTGTAACACTACAGGTGTTTTCGAACACATATCCTACTTTATAGCTGGATGCCTAGGATGCTACGACATTAAATATTCAAGCCTCTTTTCGTGAATATAAATTCGTATTGAAGAAAAACAACCATTTCCCCCACCCGGGCCAATTACGATTTCATGGTCGTATTTTATGTCACGCATCTTCACCAAGAGAAATATGGCCAAGTAATGGTAACACACATATTTGAATGTAACCAATGATTTGGAAATCCTCCTACAATGGATGAGCAGCGAAACTCTACCTAAATATAATATGCACGTGTGAGTTCCTATGTACGTACTGCCAAAGTGCTACTTAAAAGAGTTGTCAAATTTTTCGTTCCAGGGTCAAAAAACTTTTTTCGACAAGCGTTAATCGGCAGTGAAAGTTGTTTTGGCTCGATACTACAATTACAATGATCCGTACGATAAATGCATTCAAAATTATGTTGCACTGTTCATGAATTCGCCGTAAGAGTGTACACCTTGATAAAATCCAACTATGATTATGTACTCACTTCTACAATAAATTTGAATGGAAATGAATGACGCATCTACTAATCTCTATTATTATAATGTATAATATACAAAAAGTGCATATGCGAATACTAGTAAATAAAGGTAGCGGTTTTTTGTTGCCTGTATGATTCCACAGTGAGTGTCTATTAGTAGTCGAGTGAGTTAGTAATAACATACGGTAGATACGCCTCGTGTGCACTTTGAGCATTCAATACAGCTATACTATTTGTGTAGTAAACCAACCGAGGGCGAAACAAGAAGTAGACTAATACAAAAAATAAAGTTAGCAAGCTAATTATTCTTCAATAACCAGGTGCTTACGTAAAGTATACACACAGGTAGCACAAAAAGGATGTATGCTAACTACCGTACAGTCAGCGTTTATTTTTCAAATGAAAATTGTCTTTACTTTTCTATATTTTTGTTCAAACAGGATGGTAAAATTTAAGTTAAGACTGCTTTTCATGGTTTGCCTTGAAGTTATCTCTGTAGTTTATTTTGTGGACCTCTGTTTTGGTGGTGTGGTTGACTTGGACTTGTCATTTCCTTTCGTACTCATCGACCAAAACGAGACTTGCAGTGCAACTGCCACTTGAACTGAACCTGAACTGACTGAGGAGGATGAATAAGAGAGTGAGAGAAGGGGAAGGAAGATCATTGGACGTGCTTACTGTGCCTTTGTACTGAATAATATTATTCTGGCAGCTGTACGTACCGCGTTCATAAGTATGCTTACGTTTTATTTGTATGAATTACCTGAAGCCTTACATGCAACAAAGGCCTTGCAGTCACTGTATCATTATCACCTGACGTGCTTCTCCTTATTGTGTATTCTATATGCACATTTATATGTATGGAAGGTCTACGAGCCACGTTGCAAGAGTCGAGTTGAAGTGCGTTTTCGTCTGTCTCGGTTTACTTGCCTTGCATATGTTATTTCTATTGTTACACTCACCAATCGTATACCATAGACAGAAGCTACTGTAATAATTAACTATAAGATGGAACGGACGTAGAAGAAGGGCTTATAGATAAAGCTGGTTAAAATTACAGAGGATGTGGGATATCTGTGAGATGAAATCTTCTCTGTGGGTAAGGGGAGCATCTGCGATAATGCCGTAAGTCTGTATGTGTTTTATAAAAATAGAAAATCGACATGTTAACATTCTTTTTATATTATTTGCACAAAACTTGAGACTAACTTTTAGAATGTACAACATACTACCAGTTGAGATTGGAAACTCTCAATCTTGTACTGTTTGCGATTTCAAAATGATATCAGTGTTCCCAATTGAATTTCGCTGCGAGATCAAATATTATTCTTATTTCAAAGTAATTCTCTCAAAGAGCCGGTTGAAGGCTGAGGGTTATGACCGAAAATAAAGGAAGTCTTTCAGTTTGTGCAGACACAAAAAACACTTTGTGCGGAAACTGGAAACGCTCAATCGAAAAGCTCACATCCGAAAAGAAATAGAAAGTGGATCGTAAAATCAAGTCTCTGCTTTCCATCTGCCTACATGTATCTCGGTACACACACAGAGCATACTAAAGTTTCCATTTCTATCTATCTGGCATGCAGATGCACCCACTGTCTGCCATCCTTATGAGAATGCCCAGTTCAACGATTTTTTTATCTAGTTATGTTACAGTAGTCATTCAATAAGAGAAAATGCCTAGGCAAGGCACTTCGTTCAATTCAGTTGTTGCCAGAATAGAGTGCTGCAGACATGCAAAGAGAATTTCCACCTGTAGGTAGTTACTAGGAATAATGCATGCCATTTGGAAAACTTTTCCTGAAATATCATGAAACGGTAATCGAAAAGGACTGCCTTAATATTCAGCAAATGGAGGAGGGTCACATATGTTTACCACATGATATAACAGCAAACACTGTTATAGGAAAGGTTCCCATTCTACTTATGGTCAGGGAGATGGATATTCTGAGAGCCTTATATAATTATGCAGAGACAAACTGTCAAACTGGTCGTGGTCGTTAGGCGTAGTTAGAAGAAAAATAGACAAGTGATCTATATCGTAATTCGATACACGATGAATACAGTAGAGCTACTGCTGAATTTTTTCATCACTCTCATGAAATAACACTGATAGCTCGATTTGAAATATTTTGAAGAACATGTAATGGTTACTGTGAATTGAAAAGTAGCCGCATGTTTACATTCCCATAAGTAATAAAACCAACCATTGTCAAATTGGTATCTACACTTATTTTTGTTTATATATACACGTAATTCAATTTTATTTTCAGTTGGCTTGCAAATAATATATCTTAACATATACAACATATCTTATAGTATTTGTACCTGCACTGCACATCATAGTACATCAATGTTGCATCCTGTGTTACTTTACTTAAAGGCAAAGGTTCATGTGGCAGTCTTTGCTCTCTTGCTCATGTTGTGTGAATAGCAGATGTTATCGTTCTCATCCCCTTTCTTTGTGCACGGGCAGACTTACTCCGAGTAAGCGCTTGGAGCTCATTGGAAAACTTATCGTTTCAGTCACCTTCGTGAACTCGGTTGAGTTTTTCGATTTTAGGTCGTTTTTTATTCTCCCTTTAGGTAGACTAGTCACCGTATCTCCCGGACAATACCATGCCTCCACTTTTAGCTCCATTTCCGGGTCTTAACAATTTCTATCTCGGGATATACATTTGTATGGATATAGATTTAATGTACCTGGCTCTAACAAAAGCGTATAAATCCATTCGCAAGACTTATCATCTTCAGTCTACATCTAAACATGACTATCTATCTATCACTCTGTAACATAGTTTATCCCACCTGCATCATTTTTGTTTCTTTCAAACTGCGTAGTTGCATGACCAGTGTATAAATAGACATAACTACTGTTCTATAAAATAGAATTCAAGATTTATAGATATTACATAAAAGGCATGCCAATTGCATGGAGACATGTGTTTAGAAAACGTGTGCATTGTACACACATGTATGTATATGATTCCATTTCTGTGAGAAACTCCCTCCGAATTTACATTATCATCACATCATACACTCTCATCCCATCCCTTCCGCTTCCTTTCCCTAATGTTAATGTCTCTCGCTCTATTTCCAAACAAAACTTCAAAACCTAGATCACAAAGCACTGCAATAGTACTTTTGGTGCAATACAACGCAATATTATGTGCTTCAAAGCAAAAGACATTTATATCCACTATCCACTTACACACAAACACAGTGACAAACCACAACGAGGCAATGTAATGTAAATATCCATACCATACAAACCACATGCTCTTTCACCCTAAGCAACAAAGTAATACAATGTATTACCTAATAATTTTATACCTGACTGACTGAAACTAGAATTTTTTTCTGGAAAACCAGGACAGGAAGTCAAACTTTGAAGAAGGGGAGAAGCCTTGTATATTATTCCACTATGGCGACAATACAATGGTTGCATGGTGCAGCGTGACTCTTTTGCTTTAGTATTACTGTGAGTTCAAATTAAATGTTAGTGGTAGGTACTGAGAACCACCTATACATACATACACATACACTATAATATAGCATAGTTAGGCCAGCCAGGCGTCAGGGTTACTTGGACTTGGGCTACACAATGGTGATGCCGTATTGAAAATTCTAAAGAAGTTTCCTCTGGTAAAGGAAGGGTTAGAAATTTAATCTGCGTGTGTGTATACACAGTATACAGTATAAGCTCCCAATCAGTTCAATATATTGTCTAGGAGCGAGTTGGTCGGGCAAGTGGGTGAGTATTACTTTTGGTCGTACCACCTCATACTATTTGTACTTGACTAACAATGAGCGCATTGTGCGATTGTTCATATAAAGACATGAGAAGAGAGGTAAGATGCAGAGGTAGGAGATTATCAGGAAGTTTCCTTTCCTCGCAATTTGGCCAGCATTGTGCACAGTAACTTAAGTAGCCTTTAAAATGAGGGACACGACACAATCACAAAATGACAAAACGGCCTATTTACGTTTCCATCAAGATGAGCATTAGGGAAAGGATAATGTATTTTTCATGGTTGGCTGAGTCCCTGCCTTTGTCAACCAAATCGGGATGTAAATTACAAAGGGCAGTTATATTTCCGAATGGGATACTTAAACCCGACCTACCTGCTACAAAAAGACTTGTACATTTTATAACTGCTATAAATACGCTTTGCCTATTTTCTTGCTTCTTTTGAAAAGTTACGTTTATCTTAAATTATTGCCCTACTTTAATTCTGGTATTACACCATATGACGCATTTAGTTATGAAAGTAGGGTGAAGGCAGAAACGAAGCTTATGTTCATTTGTACATAAAATCGGACGAAACGAAATAAATAAGTTAACAAACCAAGGAGAATGTCAAACTAATTTTATAAGATCCGTGAGTGTTAAAAAACTACCTAGGAAAAATGGGTAGTAATAAATGTGAGTTGGATTCAACACATCACGTCCAACATTGAGATATGTATCATTTTGCATCTTCCTAAAATAAATTTTAACTACAGGGCTAACAAGGTCATATTTATTCATTACACTCGGAAACTAACTTGTTAACGATAGTTAGTTGACGAAACAGGAATATCTAAGGTCTGGTCAACTACGTAAAATTCAAATCTAATGATACAATTATTAATCCAATACAAATGTATAAAAACACCTTTACGGCGAAAATACTTACATATAATCTACCTTCTACATTTTGTATTTTAGTGGATTTCCATTAAAAAAATGTTCGTTCTTGAAACTTTCATCTTCCTATTCAGCATTTGCCAATGCAAAAGTGACTAAAATTAGGAACAGAGCACGACGCAGTTTTTACGACTTTATAAGTTTCAAGTATTTGTTGGAGGACAAGTTTATATTTTTGCTTGACTTGCTAAGGCTGTGTAATAATTACGTCAAAAGTATATATACGTATACCTACATAGTAATCTGCTATTTACATTACAATTTGAATCACGAACAGTGATAAAAGTTTGGAAACGAGGCATATATTGCGAAATTACCGTTTTGTATTCAATAAAAATTTTGCCGTTGTGAATTGCCTTCACATACAGGAACATACATAATCCCACGTACGCATTTTACAAATTTCAGCACATTTTATCTCGCTGTCGGTTTTCCTTTTACTGTTTTTGGCACTAATGCTACTCTTCAAACTTAATGCCACTTTTAGTGTTTAATTATATAATTTACGTACACATTCAAAGTTTATTATACATGCGCATGTAAGAGATATAAAACTTTTGCTTTTCGAGTGCAGGCTTAAAATATTATCGTGTAACTACATATAAAAAAGCACTTGCAACAGTAGTATGGTGTGGAGACACGACAAAAATTTTCATAAGTTTAACAGGGCGAAAACATTTCAAGCTAGCCCAATTAGCACTAATACAGAGGAGTATTTGCGACACGATAATACAAGAAGTAAAATCTAAATCCTTGTATAAATCAAGGTTGCATCCAAGAACATCGTCCACATACATCTGATGACTCAACATTTAAACATGAGAATTCCAAAAAAGCATCAGTCATGCAGCGGTACACTTTTCTACACACACAATTTTTCTTCAACTTTAAGTGTATGACTTTATCTGATTTGACTTGAATACACAAAATGCTACAGCACAAAAGTGAAAAGGAAAATAGTTTTATGCTCTCTCTCTCTAATTTGCAACGCATTTTGGGTGTAAGGTTGACAACTGGACTTATTTTGATTTGCAATCACGAGATTTACTAATTAGGTGACATCTTTCTTCTCCTTGACTCCATCATTTCAACAATTGCGACTGGGATTTGGCTTTTCAGGGGATGAGTGAAATGCTATCTTCATTAGAACTCTCGCTTTATCCTTTGTCATCCATAATTTAGAGATTAAAATCCAACGTTGCGCAAAATGTCTCTTCAGCATGATAAGTATGCTAGGTTGCCCTTGCACAGAATACAAGAGAAGTCTCTAATTGGGAACATTTTCATAGTTCCAAGTGGCTAGTGGGACGACATACCGCCTTTGTATGTATTGATGCTGCAAACTTCTCAAGTACATACTTTACATGAGTACGTAGCATAGGTAGATAGATTACTTGTGGTTTTCAGCACGTTTCCAGTGACCGTATTGACTAATATACCGATTCAACATTGCACAGACTAAAAACAACTCCTACGAAAAATTCTTCAAGCATTATCCTCGAAAGTCAAGAGACAGAGAGCGAGAGAGGAAAACAACGACCCACGAAAGTATAATGCATTCCATAAAATATAAATCGCGTGAGTTCTGAATTCAACGCAACTCGTCAGCATCCCTTTCAATGGTGGTGGAGTCTAAACTGTGTGCACGCTAGCACGTATATGTAATATACACAGAAGAATACCATTCGTAGGTAAGCATGTGTAGCTGGAGAAACAAAAGTTGAATCCGCTTGGGAATGGATATGCAAGAACATAGAGCTCATTTAAAATCCTGTTAATAAATCACAATAATGGTGCAAGGTAACGCGGCAGATGACGGATGAAAATGAAAAAGCCATTTAGAATCAAAGCACCTTGATTTAAGTTGATTAAGCCCTTTTCTGTTCTGCAATTTCTGCTTAAGGACTCGTGTGGAGACGAGGGCAGTGTAGTAGTGATCTCTCAGTCATGTACTCTCTACTATACTATAACATACATACATTCAGACAAGAAATTTTACAATACAACTCTAGTTTCATTGCCAATTATTTTATCAGCTCTAAACCACACTCCAACCGATATCCTCTGTGGGAGCATACGTCAACTGCTATAATTATAACGCATGCAATTAGCTTAACGGCTCCACATCGTTGATCCGTCCACTTATAGTTAGTGCAATTTTTCACCCAGGTTACCTCTCTCTCTCTCTTTATCTCCATAAGAAGCACGAACTACGAAGTTGAACTGATTTTAACGACAGGTGTGCCCAGTTAATACTACTCAGTACTTGAATTACAAAAGTACGTCAACAGAAAGTAAATCCATGTCATATAAATTAGTATGTGGTGTATAGTGCAGTCACACAATTAGCATATAGACTGGAGCTATGCACATCTACATTTATGTATTTATTCATTATCTGCTGTTATGGTGCAAAGGTAAGCACAAACAGAACGATAACCGTGTGTAAGCCATCCTTAAGCTAAAAACCACCACCTACATATCTGTCTGCTAAACTTTCTTCTCGATCCCATTTACGATATTTATGTTTTCATTAGTGAACTCTGCCTTTGCCTACATAAATACGTGAGCTGTTCAGCTATAGACCTACCCAAAGCAATGGAATCGCCGTGTCTCTAGCTCATTTAAACCATATTGTAAATAAATGGATCAAGCAGCAAAAAAATTGTGTTTACAGGCTAACATTACCAGGGCACGCATAGAGGACATGGCAAAAACAACATAATAAAATCACAAAGTCAGTCAGTAGATTTCTCCGAAGCGCCTACGCATTGCGAACATAGATTCTAATGAACATAAACATGTAACACTCCAGGATACTCGAGAATTACATCTAATTTTGGGAGAAGACAACGTGATACGCAATATAGTAGGCATCGTTGACCGGCTTCATGTTTAATGCCATTCTACTCTGTGCAAATCTCTTCGGACTACACGATTTCAGCCTATTACCCACACGTGTCTTCTTTCCGAAAACAATACGCTTCGGGTAGCTTTCCAACAGAAATACAAACCGTACGAAAATCTAATGTCTAGATTACCCACCACGGTTTTCACAAGCAACACTATTAAATTCCAGTTGGCTAAATTTTATTTGCGCGTTGATCCGAACTGCTCTCCATGCAAGGCACAAATGTTTCAGCATTGCTATTTTCATTTTCACTTCATTGCTTTTTTGGACTTGACTTGGATAAATAACTAGCTATGTACTAATTTACCCAACCAACAATTACTTGCATCCATTAAGAAGGAACCTGTGAAATATTTACCAGTCTCTGTTTACATACAATGCTAATACTTTGCGTGCGACACAGTTTTTCCTGGTACTTTGTGAACTAAAAATAGACATTGATTAGTTCATGTAGAATGTACCAATAGTTTCCTTATGATTAAATATAAATAGAACCGCTCCCGGTTTGCATTGCAAAACGAAACCGGGACAAAACCAGCTTAGTATAGCTTACAGTGTTAGTCAGTGTGCGATTAACACGAATCACAATTACATTGTACCAATGTTGTATCATAGTGACTTCTTAGTCTTCCTTCCGTTGACCACAGTCGACACTCTAGACGACTGCGTACAGTTTGCATTGTTCGTAAACTGGAACGTATGCATTTCATTCCATGTGATATCTAATCCAAATGTAAGCTGATACGAAGCGTAGAATTGATGGATGACCGAATATCCAGCAGGTAATTTTAATTTCTTCCCTGGCTTGTGTCTACATACATTGTATACACTGTCTTCGATGAATGGACGCACACCGTGTACCTGCCTATTCAAACACCTTTTACCTTGCTAGGTTTGATTACACGAATAATTTAGTAGCTTTCTATATGTATTTGTTTGTAACATAAAACTATATAGAATAGACTCTAGTATAAGTATGATACGGATGAGTGCAGGAAAGTGAATAGTTAGGAAAATTGAAAATCGTCCTTCTTTCTCCAATGCAACGGTGCTCAAACGTAAGCTGCCTACTTTTCCCAGCTGTAAGCTCTGTTTTACCAAACTAAATTATGTATTATTAGTATTTGCAATGAGCCTTTGAAAATGCAGTCTAGTCAAGTCTCTGGCTAAACAAATCAATAAATTAGCCATCTAAGTCTAATAAAATCATCTAATGTATGCCTTGTGTTTAGACACCTTTAAGCTACAGTCACATAAATTATACATCCCCTACATTACACAAATGTATGCTGTACAGCCCATTGTACATTCGCATAGCTCCTTACTCACACCCTCCTAAAAAACATGCTAACCATGCTTGGCCAACGTTCACCGGTTTCACAATTCTAATCCAATGCAGCTTTCACACTGGCGGTTGCTCACATCTGCATAGAGTCAGTACGTAATGTTACGTGTACATATATACTATATACGTAACAAGTGAATACGTTAGTACTGGATCTATTTTATTTATGAATAGGAAACTATACAAAGCAGATGATAAAAGTCATTTTAGTCACGGTAATCTCTACAACACACAACACAAGCTACACACACAAATACATGGGTATGGTATATCCTACTTATCTCTGCACTAAACAGTACAGCTGTAATGTACAACGGAAAATTTCGGATCAATATTTCTTATCTCGTTAACTTTTACTAGTATAAAAAATAAAACAAAACTGAGGGAGAAACTACCTACGCACTATTACTACTTATTACGCGTAGGGCGTACTGCGTATCCGTTGCCTAATAGAATCTATACAGAAAGAAATATTGTTTTCATTTTCCAATTCCAGTAATCGTAATAAAAGTATGGTTGTAGTCAGTGAGACTGCCATGCTCGTTTGAACTTGAAGTGAAAACAGAGAGGCACACGTGTAACGCATATTTCAGATCGTCAACGTGTGCTATAACTTGGAGTCACAGTCACCCCACCATATTGCTCGTGCCTCCTGATGTCAATATTATTCTACCAGGATCTACGCTATCAATTAATCTTAAACCGCTTCAGGTTCATTTTACACAGAATGCTTTTAGTTGAGACTTAAAACAGCGGCGATGTTAGTGCACTAAAAGCATGACTGAAATAAAAGAGAAAAATTGCTGAATAAAAATCAGATGAAGTTGGAAGGCGAATCGAGGCCCGTGAGCTAATCCGGGAAATATAAATGCGTCCGGGTCCATGCACAAAACGCCACGACCATTACAACAATGATGAATGGAGAGCGTATGTAATTATGCCCCGGGTTGAGTAATTAATGACGGCATTAGTAGGCAATGCCGTGAAACTGGTTTGACTTCGTTTACCGCTCTCTCAGTCAGTCGGTCTGACATTTAATCATTCACTGGTATTGTTACAATTACATGCTACATATGTGAATTGCCAAAGAGCAATAACACCTCTAGTTATCAAAGTGTAGCATTATAGACGCAGGAATTGATTTCGCAATTCTACTAAGGCATGCTAAAATAGCATTATCGTAACTATAACACTGATTGTGAGCTTAGCCACAGTTAACAGCTCGGATTTGCTGCATTTTATTGTACATATACTAAAGGAAAATCCAGTTTTATCTGAAACTGAAATAAAGTGAATTGAACCGAGCCTCGTTTCAATCGTAGATTGATGATTATGATTAATTAGCCCTTATATTTCCCCTTCTAACATCTACTCTACATGTATAAAGATGTATTTAGGTAGGTACTGATTTGTTGCACAATGCTACATATGCTAGTTTAAGAGCAGACTAGACGCGACGAGATTCATTGATTAGCTAAAGTAACTTTTGTTTATGTAGTTGCAGTGTGGTATGGCAGGTAGGCGCGTGTCTCTCACCACACCACTTCCACAGATGTTGTTCCATCCTTCTTTCCCTGGTAAATTAAATGCAATCTCAAATCAAATTGTATACACTCACATGTAATAACGTGTGTAGTTAGTATCTGAGTAACTAAATATATTGAATTTCATAGTGAACCTGAGCACGAGGGTTCGAAGATTCCGTCGAAATTTTCAAGTCTAAAATTACGTCGATAATTACGTCGGAACCCCAATTTGGGGGGTTAAGGCCCTAACTTAAGGGGTACCAAACGTTTCAAAATCTAGCCTAAAGGTATACTCATACGTCCTAAACGACTTGCTAGATCAGCGCGTTCTCTTCTTTTTTTTAAAGAGGACAAAAATACGACTATCCCTATTTTCCAGATTTTTGTGTCTTTAAAGTTGTCAGAGTTACAGATTTTTGAATTCTGAAAAATCGAGCATCGCCTGAATTTCGGATATGTGTATTCTTATAACATATCTGTACATACATTGCAACAAGTTCGAATAGTTTTGACCGAAAGGATTGTCCCCATCTGACTATAAAATTTCGACAGAAACTTCGAACCCTCATTCTCAGGTTCACAATAAAATTCATTATAGTTACTCATCTGTTGTTCCGAGGGTAGCTGCAAGGCATCGACTTATCACATCGCATCTCATCAGCCATAGCAGTTAATTCTGATATGAGATGTGAGCTACCCAGAATTACAGAACGAAACAAAACAGGATACAGTCTAGTTCTACAAGTAATTTACGTGCAAGTTTAAGTATCTGTACACACTAGTGTGGCACACAAGTGACGTATTCCTGCTACAGCATTGTTTTTACCTGGCAGGTGTGTGCGTAAATGTCTAAAAGTACCTAAACTTAATACATACAACCTGATATCGAAATATCTTAACAAATCTGTATGTGCATGAATTAGTATTTAAGAAAAGCATTGAACAGTATTTACATCTACAATGTACTATAGTGGAGAGCAATGTATCTTTTTTTTCTTATCTCATCAGCGCAACATTTATTTATTGCACACAAGTCAAAAGAAGACAGATGTAAATAAGCATTGCCAAGTGCCAACAACTACTAATGCATTGTATTTAATGTGATGGAAAATCGTATGTAGGTCTCGAGTTTCGTTCGTGGGTTAAATTGGCACATTGTACATGTTATACAAATATTTTAGTGTGCAGACAAACACAAGAAATGCACTACTGCCTTAGCTTGACTTCGATTGAGGTGAGTTCACCTTGAGCGATAAGAGTGAAATGAATCAAAACGAAAACCTTCCATCTCGACTAAATCTACACTTGTTTCTATTGAATGAATGGAACTATCTTGTGAAGAAATGTGCACTTAGGCCAAGTGATAAACTGATACATATTAGACATACGCACACCATGTAGCTAGTTACATATGTGCGAATGTTGGGATTAGAGACGCTGGCAAAATACACTCTCGTAAGTCTCAACATAATATTTAAATATCTTTTATTACATGATCTACCAGGTTCGCAGAATATTGGGTTGCGCTCTAACAACTGGAAACTACATACAGATTGTATTCTGCTGTGTTACGTTACAAGCTTCAGGCTTTTCGATACAAAGCAGTCTAAATTTGCATGTAAATTATTAACACACTCTACACATAAATTATGTCGACAAGCAAGTAATGAAATCTAGACAGATCCGGTTGCAATTTTCCCCCTTTTATGGAACGCATTTAACGCAAAACATTAACCATGAAAGCACAAGACTCTGAGGCGTCTCTAATCGTAAATGAAAGGAACAACCAGTAATCTTGATATAATGGCTTCATGTAATCGTCTATACGAATCATAAGTTACACCCCATTCGCTTGTGCGAGCAATTATTAATGTAGACAACAAGAATGACAATTTTACACGATCACAAATAAACATTTATTTGTACATATAAAAAATGTTTGAAATTTGTGTCATTAAAGTGTCCGCATGTCTAATAAAGTTCACAATAAGTACAAAGTGAGCGTATTATTTCATAACTTAAACATTTCAGAAAAGTAAAACAAAGAAATTATGGTTGGATTTGTGAAAGGAATGCATATTATTATAGAGCCATTTATGTTCAGACATGCTTCAGAAGTTGTAAAATCAAATAATAGGAATAAAACAGACATTACTTTTTACTGTATTTATGACGAAAGAATAAAATTTCCACGACTCTATTTTTTGAGACTACACTTACAAGTAGTTTATGTTTCTGTTGTGCCTCGTCTCGCATTACAATTACAAGTAAGGACAAAGAAAGGTGTGAATGTGAAGAAATGAATTCGTTTAAATAACAGATTGTGAACTTAACAGCTTACACAATGAAGAGGTGCCAAGGAATGAATGAAATATATTATTATTCATATTTACATGTAAATATATGTAAGTATGTGCGAGTGAGGTAAGTCTGTATTCAATTCTAAAAATAGTACTAATCGTAAGTATAGCTTAACCAAAGAACGTAGGCGAGACAAAGCAGAATCAAGTAACATTCATTTTCTTTGTCGGTGCCGTTCCTTATTGTTGGGTCACTTTGTTTTGTCGTAACTGCGATTGTAATGAAACGAGTACATGGAAGCACAGTAAGCAGTAAGTAGTACCAACATGCTTAGTCTTTTTGTTGTTCGGTAATGCTAATACATTGTAAATTATTGTCATTGGTAATAATCTGATGATAAACTTTCTAGACACGTGCGAAAATATGTCAAACGACTGTCTCAATTTAAATATATACATATAACTCCTTTGTAAAAACGTATGGCAGTCCACTACTTTATGAATGTTCTTGTGCAGACCACTCAATATCATAAGTACACGTAATTTAAAACTAGATGTTCTCTGCAGGATATTTCTTATTGCTACTCTAACTCACACATTCACTCATATGAAAGCGCACACTTTCGTAAATACTAAATTCAAGTAATCATATGACTGACTTCTCACTCACAGATGATAGAAGAAAGAGAATCGGAAAGAAGGGTTAAGGTTACTTTTATCACAAAATTTAGTTCAAATGCGTTATCTCAGCGAGATCCCTATTCATTTCACCATAAATGTATATAAAAAGTTTTACGAAAACTTTGGTATTGTGCCCATAGTCTAACTGTAGACTATGTTAACTTCCGTCACTAGCAGCATCCATACAACAGTTCCACCTGAATTTGAAATGCACTCAGCAGCAGATCGCTTTTTCATGTAGTACTCTGTCCGATGTCTCGAAGACAGCTACAGTCACAGAATTCTAAAGCTCCCCGTGCCAAGGTGATCCCAAGCTTACACGATTATTGTGAGAGCAGTAGCAAACCAGTGTGAATGTGTGTGCATACAAACCCAAGTCTTTTCTACGCAAGTAAATTACAAAATCAGCAGGAACTAGTCGTTTGGAATTCGAATATGAATGCAAATGTGAGAATTCAATAGAATCCTCTAAGACTATCCACATCTCGAGGCTCTCCCAGGCATACAGTGGGTAGAGCTTATATAGTCATTATTTTGAACATCTCTCTCACACCAGCAGTAGCTGAGTGTTGCAGCTACGCGTTCCTCAGTCGTCAATTTAAACAAATGTGTGTGGGATGCGCTGAAGATTAATATTTGGGTATTCTCTTCGCAACGGTATTTACTACACGTATTTTCCTTACTTCATATTTATTCGTTTATCAATTTTTTAAACAAACAACACAATTAACAGAAATTCTCGTGTTTGTACCCATTTTGTTTTCACCTGTAGAATTTGGGTAACCTAGAAATTATTACATTATAATTCTTATTATGCTGTCTTCAATCATAAATTACTACCTGCTTAAAAATCTCATTTAAAGTACAAAAATAATGATTTTTAACTAGTATTGCATTCATTTATACTTTTAAGAAGGTATACATAACAAATTTCAAAATCCTTAATGTCCTTATTGGTGATTGGATAGGGTGACATGACATAAGCACAGTCAGGTGAGAAGGAAAGTGTCACGCGATACAAGAATTGATTGTATGCAGATGCCCTTACAATTTTAACCTTAAGATAGTCGAGTGGAGTTGAGAGAGTCAAAACAAGTGCTGCCAAAAAAGGATCCTGCCAAATATAATGATGCCTTCCATCACAACACAAGAACTAAGCTGCAGACTCTACTTTTTTGCATGAATTCACAACGGACAAGTCACACAGGTGAATTACGTAGGCAGAAGATGAGTTATCTTGAGATTACGATTTCAACCTGTTATTGGGATGTGCTTATAAATGCACAGATCCTACATTTCCATACAGTGTTGAGAGTGTTAGTTCTGGTTGGCTTTGGCTGTTGTGTAGTCAACAATGCATACACTTATTCACATATACAGAACACATAGTCCTAGAAATATTACGTGCAATGCAAAAATGAAGAAGTGAATTTATGTTCAACGTTCAAAGGAGGGTGACTCTTTTGACTGCATTTGATTTGTATAGGCAGAGGATGATGTATGGTACGTGAAATGCATTAGCTGAGATAAGGATGACCAAGGCCAATATTGTGTACTATAGGTTTCGTGCTTTGTGCACTCTCACAATCACTTACATTACCTGTATGATAAAGCAACTTTAGCCTATTCCACGTGTAATTCTGTTGAAGCTCTCCACTGTGTTAACACGTATGTGTGCTATACGACTACTTACTTATTATATTTCTCTTCATAATATGTACACCGATGGAATCTTTTGTTGAATTGTTACTTTACTGTATATAATCCATTCAGATATATGCGTCCATAGTTCTAGAAGGAATGGGACTGCGTGCACTCTATACATAGCATGACAATGTAAAAAGTCAAAGTCAGCACACGGAGCACGTAAGATATACTTGATATATAATAAAACACCTTCACTCTCAAATATGAACCCTGAATTTTGAGATGTGAGCAACAAATCTACGGTAACATATTTAATTCTGAAATATCTTGCCCGAACTTCGTCTACCTTTGCGTCTGAATGTGTGTGTAAGATGTGGTAGAATTGCTCAGAGAGTTCATCACTGTGAGCTGAATTGGAACACTCATACATTCGCCTGTCTGGATAAGTTTTTGTGAAGATAATTCTTTTATACGTAATAATAAAACATCTTTTGATGTGTGTGACTTGCTGTGTCTTTCCTTTCTACATTTTTCATTTTTTAACAACGAAACTATTTACATGCCTTCTTGTGTCCGTGTGTCTGTCTGTGCATTGCGGTTACTGTTGGCTTTGACTTTGAATCTATTTTCTAGAGGATAGCACAGGAGACTTTGTGAGTATCACTCCACTCCGTGTGTATGTAATTTGTGGATGAGAATGAGATGGATTGCCGTTTATATTTCACTTTTCATTTCAGTCGCAGCTCACTCACTTCTATAGAGCTTTCTTGTATTCGCTTTCGAGCAGTCACTTTGTCAGCATTCAAGTTTCAGTTCACCTTAGAAGACCAGAAGAGCATGCAAAGCCCCAATGCAAGAATTAAGAGATTTCTTCCAAATGTTTTTGTTCTTCTCTAGCCAACCGTCTCTTCATCCATCTTAGGAGTTTTATTAAAATTAACGGCCCATGCGTGCGCTATGCATCCTACATAAATAGTCACTAACTTCATTTTTTCCTTAAAGCCATCCATAAGTACAATGTAGTATTCATGTCTTTTAACTCTATGTAATGGAACTATGACATCGGCACAACTCAGTTGCAATCGTGTGGGTTGGTACTGGAAGATTCAAGGTAGAATCAGTAATTCTCAAATTTTTTTCAATCCGTTGCATGTAGCTCATTTGTATACTTATTTGTTTGCTCGTCTCGTACCCTTCCATATTTGCTTTACTTATTGTTAGAGGAACAAAGTTTTTGAAATAACAGGGAAAAAATTTAAGATCAAGGTCGAAGGACAAAATAATTATCCAGAGAACGGAGGAGCACAAGGCTGTGAAATCGTTTATTGAAATGCTTTTCTGATATAATGCTAATAATAACCCCTAGTCTTCACAAGTTCATACTTACACATCCCCGCTTTTTAATATTCATGCAGCGCATTCTATCTATTTGATTTTCCCAGACTCTTGTATAGAGTTCAAATTAACATTAATTGGCCACATCGGAGTTTTTCAAAATTTCGCTACTCTCAGTCGACACATCTTAAAACTTCATTGAATATCAGATCAAAGCCAACTCAAGAGTCAAGTTAACTCTGCGCAAATACAAAGTACACTCATTGATTGCAGGGTGTTTGCTATACAATGTAAGCTCGTAACTTTCATAACCGACGCTTGACAATCTGTGTCAATTTCCTTCTGAATGAGTAATACTAAAAGCCGAGAAAAAAACGAGATCAAACTGTTCCTTTGCAAAACACATATACGACGAGTTTTGAGCCGAAACGTAACTTACGTTACATACGTAATAGACGGAGCTATTACTGCATATGCTGTTTATGATGTAAGTACTAGTACATACACGTATATCTCTAGTATTCTTTAAATCATATACACTCGATCATACTGTATGGATTTTATATAGATGCATGTCAATACAATGGGTAAGCAGAATCAACGTTTTATACAAAGAGGAGAATTTCCGTTGGCAAACATAGTCTAAAAGTAAAGATGACGTTAAAAGTCTCTTCGCTGCTCCGAATCAGCGAACCGAAAATTCAATCTTGATAAAGTCTGTAAATACAGCAATACGGCACACTTTTCTGCTAAAACATGAGTAAAATACAAATTCGTCTCGTGGAACACTACAGGGATTACCTAAAAGTTCTCTGCCTCTACCACTGCACTCAACAGAATAACTGCCTACACCTTGACCTTTCTTTCCCGGCCATCAGTTGAAAAAAGGAATAGAGAGAGAGCTCTCTTTCAACGCCGAAAGTCACGTACTGTATAAATTATCAGACCTATCACTATGTACTATAGAATATCGTTGTAAACTATGCATACATGTATGATCACTATGTACCTATTGATATAATATCCAATACACCAATGGGTCCAGCATTGTTTGCTTTGCTCATTGATAATTAGACTCGTACTGTGTTCTCTCTAGCATTTAAAAAATTTCGTGACTGCAGACAGCTATTCAATTAGAGCTCTTTGTGGCAGTGTTCCTGTGCCGAGATGTATTATTGACAATATTTCAGCCGCCTTATTGAGGTTGGTTACAAAATGTGAAGTGCATTCAGGGACTATTTCAGAATCACATTGAGGCTAAGCTCCCCGCAACTTAATCGAATAAAATGCAATGACCTGCGTAGTGACCTCCTGTATTGCAATAACTGTGCAATTTAATTCAATCAGCTACGAATCTCTAAGAAATGAGGATAAACGATTATTTACGCTTTCACAACGTTTAGACAAAGACGATATAAGAAATCTAATCATATTGCCCATAGTCTTGCAGAGCTTCTTAATCTTTCAGGCATTCCCCGTTCGCAATATTTGCTACTGCCGCCACGACACACTGTGCCGCTTTTGTGTAGTGCCTCTGAGTTACATGATGTAACTACAACTAAGGCTAATAAGTAGGAACGCTTCCATCCTTAGTGATTCTACAGCAAACTGACAGATAAAGCGAAAAATGAGAAATAACAGGTACGTACCTTTCCCATAAAATATTTTCTGTATGCGAGCGCCGTCTCATCTTGGTCAATCTTTGGTTTTGGCATCAGGCCTGTGTTTGAACTGCTCGACAATGACGAATGTGAAAATTCTGGTGGACTCTCTGAGCCAGCTCCCTCCACCCAGTAGCCTCCACGACGAGGCAACACCACCAGCGGAAAAGGTTTCGGGCCATTTAGTACCTCTTCCAATAATTCCTGAAAATTAAAATTGTAAATAGACAAAATATTTATTATTATTCAACAAAAAAAATACATACCCTACTGTTTATTACCTTAATAGGGCTTATTTATTCTTAAATTATCTAATAATGTCACTGCAATTGCCCCTCACCCAATTTTCGTTCCATTTCCTGGCCTATAATTACTAGGGAAAAAACCAGTAATTACTCTAATGACATTATTACCGTTGCAGTTCTACGTATGAATATATATGTACATACACTGCAATTATAGTGTGACCGTTTGAACAAATTCGATTCCAATAGACGTCATCACGTCACGTCTGACCCTTCTTCGAAGTACAGTAGACATTTAAAAGGAAGTTTGACGTGGAAATGGAATTTTTCTCATATCCTCTCTTTAAATGCAAAAAATACAAATAGTAGTAAATAAATACTACGTATGGGTATTTTTTTTATCACAAATATTTTCTACCATTATCTTCTTATACAATCATTCATCCATTCATCGGGTCGGAATTCCATTTTCCTCGCTGTTACATGTGTAATATAATGTAATACTCATATTCACTGTCTGCTATCGAACGTTTGATGACTGTGCATGCGTTAGTAGATGATAGCTTATTCCTTTAACGTTTGCCGAAGCCGTAGAGAGGGAACAAGAGATAAAGACAGTGCCCAACCCTGACTTGGCTCGACTTCTCGAGACTTTGTCTATGGGTTGAAATAACTATGTATTAGTACGTATACTATTTTCAAAGCCCAACCCATCCATATTAAAATCTTCGAATGAAAAAGTGTGGACACGTTGTTAGCACAAAAGTTCGTGATCATTATGACCTTTTCGCTTATTTGAATCGGTTGGTCACACAAGGCACAACATGCTGCAAGCGCTCATACTGTAGGGACTGAACAAAAACTTTGACATGTTATACGGTATGCTAGACAGTATGTATCAAACTAGC
>JABASC010000625.1:0-35116 GCA_019776185.1 Plutomurus gul | reverse complement strand
AACGAAGAAGAGGACGTTGATTCAGAATCAACTGCCTTTTACCACCGACCGCAGCCTCCTCACTCTCGGTGTCCTTCCGCCAGCCGCGTAGTTCCCTTAACGAGAATGACGTGGTCGACTACAGTACAAACAATCCAAGTATGTAGGAGCTCCTCCAGTTCTGGGTACTTCAGCTTTCTTCCACCTCCCTTTAACCTTTTTTTAGCTGGTTTACCTGTAATCTAATAGTAAATTTTTTACCATCGAGTGAACGGGGTAATGTACCTTAATATCATTGCACATGATTAATACTATTGCAAAACATACCCTCATCAGTTTGCTTCTCAATTTCCGGGCGCTTCCTCTTCCATTGACGTATACTTTTCCGGTCTACTTTGTAATATCCACTTGCATTTGAAATCGAGGTTGTCTCACTTAAAATAACTGCTTCTAATTTTATTTGCGCAGGTTGAGAAGTAAGTCTTCGTTTTGGAGTCAAATTATTCGTGTTGCCTCTTCCGTCATGGCGAAGTTACTGACCTACTTGTACTTAGAATGTCTTTATCTCATATTTATCGCTATTGATAAATAAAGCATTTTAATACATGGGGACATATTTCGCCCTGGGGACTTACCATTTGGAAGTGTTTTTTTATCAAGCAATGATGCAATTACTCCCCACTGGGGACATATTGCGCCATGGGCACTTAATGCGCAATATACGGTAAATCCCAATCTTCAATAAATCTACAACTATAAATCCAGAACAGGCTGACTGTTCAACTACCCTGCAGATTGGATTGAAGATTTCGATTGAATCGTAAATCCAATCTGCCATTGCCAATCGAGAACGACCACTCATTCCTTCCTTTACCATCTCGGCTCTACAATGCTGCAACGTTTGCGCCAAACGCAGAATTGTGTTTTGAGTCATATTGTCTAGTTTGTATTGAAATACATTTTTTGGTCAAAGGTGTAATGCTAACTGCAAAGGAAGTTGAGAAATGATGTTTTAATTGGTAAATTGGGTTCTTGTGGATGATATTTAACTGAATTTTAAGTTGGTGTTCTCTCTCATCGATAGTAGTTTGGTCGGATTTGAGATTTGTTTCAACTAAACCGTAATTTTATAAATTTTTTTGTGAACTTGAGTTACAATCATTTTTTGGTTTCGTCGTTTATTGATTTGTGTTTATGAATATAATTAAGTATTAATCACTTCACTTTTGCATAAACATCTGCGAACATTGAGTTTTGGTTCCTAGTCCATAAAACTGGATGGTCCTTCGAGAAGAAAGTTTAGTAATTTTTAGAGATATTGTGTTGAGATACGAAGGAAATTGAGAAATAGGATTTATAGGCTGATTGGACGCTGTTGTTGTCTCTGAGTTTTGTATGATGGTTTTACTAGGCTATGGAGTATGTTCCGAAACAACTAAACTGCACACTAAACTACCAGAGAAAGCAACCCTCACTCGCCACTCACTCACTCTCTATGTGTGCACTTTTAACTAATGTTCTCCCACCAGCACATCCATACATACCTCTCCACATATTGATTACGTACACGCGGACATAATATAATGCACACTCACACACACAACACAACTAATGGTAGTACAACAGCCGACGTCCCATTGCCCTTCCTCTGTGTACACCATTTTCCAGTTCACAAGTTGTCCGCGCGCGAAAACCGTGTCTAACCACTTCCACCTACATTTCCCAAACACGCAGTGCCATCGTGCCCGCTAGCTCTGTCACGCATTTCGCAAAATAACTTGATGTAATAGTTAAGATACTTTTTACTGGTTCGCTGATAACATGCAAAAATAGTATTCACGATAAGTAATTGTACTGGTGCATATATTTTGCCAGTGCATTTTTGTTTGCGTGGACGTATGAGAATGTGGTTGCATGTAAAGGGAAGTGATGACTTGTGAAATGGACGTTGGTGGGTTATCGGTATCGAGCTGTGCTCGTTTTTGTGCTGTCGTCGCTCGGCGACTCTGGTGATTCGTTCTGTCTATGGCTGCTACAAAAGTCGTTCATACTTACTTTCACTACCTTTCACTTCACAACATAATATCTGCATGTACACGAATGACTAGAGGGACAGACAAAGTTACACAACTCTCCATTTATATATAGTGGTAGCAGTAGTAGCTATTACGAGAAGTTTCATGTCTTGTGTCTGTATTGTGTGTATAGCCACCACCGCCACTACATCCTACTTCCATCACTGCTGACTCCATAGAAATGTTCACGGAGACGACAGGAAAGGATAGTGGACATTTTCTTTCTGTTTCGCCACACAATGAGACCAGATACGATACAGAGATATACACATAGAAGGATGATAGTCTCTCGTCTGTTAACGTTTGTTAGTAACTTTCAGCGGTTTCAGTCTCGAGTCGCCCATTCTTTTCCTCCATCTACTTGATCTACTTTACTGAACTCTCGTTTGCTTTGAGCACACACACACACACACACACACACTCACAACAACCGGCTCAGCTACAAATAAGGCGATATAAATAGGAGTGGAGACTCCCCCCTCCGCACCCCTTCACCCCGTCTCCCCACCACAAACCATACAAGTTCCTTCTCAGGTCTCAGGCTTGACTGAGTGAGTGAGTGAAGAGTAGTGGGATCGGTGCTGGTGTCCGGTCAACTCGTCGGGTGCAATTCGTCGGAGCACAGATGATATTTGCCGTCTATTAATGCGTCATTATTATTATTATAAAGTAGCGGTCACTATATAATGTAGGAGCTGCTTAAATGCGTTTAAAAGTTGTGATTAATATCTGATATTACGAGTAATAGTAATACAATAATAATGCTAAACTAGTGTTCCGATGAATAGAACATGCGTTCGGACGAATAGCGTATGCGCTCCGAAAAACACCACCTTCGTTCCTACGAATAATACTTGTGTTCCGACGAATTGACCGTGAACCTTCGGGGCTTTCTCACTCTGTAAGCCACTGTTTAATATAACAGAAAGTGCACTCTATCCAAGACTGTGTACTGGCACTTGTGTGTGTGTGCCACTCAATGGCCAAGCCCATGTAAATGCCTTGGTTTGGCTTCGCTGCTTCCCAAATATAATATGTTGCAGAACGCCTGTCTTCACATTTACTATAACTGCTCAGCTATTCTTTTCCTTCTACCAGTAGTAATACAATACAATGCTCTCGACATTACCACATGCCTCTCCGCCTGCACTACAACAACTAATGCTACTACTGGTAGCACTATATATCACTATAAGTAGAGTAATACATGCACTGTGTACAGTAAAGAGAGAGAATTGTGGCTGAACTTCCAAGAAAATTTTCGGTGCACATGATACTCTTGTGCTGTATTTTGTTTGTGCGTGGAGTGTGAGTAGTGGCGGCGGATTCACTTGTGCGTACTCCCTTAAGTCTGCTTACATTACAAGCGCCACAACAACATGTCTATAGATATGAATGGCGAGAGAGGAACGGAAAATATACGATTACTACTTATGACTAGTAGAGCAGTGAAGATGTTGAGAGGAGAAGTAGGAGTAGGAAAACGAGACTTTGTATGCGCTTATACATTCATATAAAGGAATGTATGTATGTATATAAGTACATTGGCTTCCTTTTCATTTTCATCCCAAAGTCTCATCCAGATTTCCCATTACCATGCTGGGCGCTCTGTCCATTCTCTGCAATCTTTCCTCCTCTATCAATCATTACATCAACATCATGATCAATCAACTTTTTTTGTTCCGTCGAGAGAGATTCTCTTTCTCTCTCTCCGTCTCTCGTCCTTTCTTCTTCTTATTTTCCATCCTTTCACTTTCTTCGCTCACTCGATTCCTTCTCCAAGGTTTTTATCTCGTTTTTATGCATTAGGCTCATTTAATTCATGTTATTAAGCGATCCTCCTTCGAGACGTAATTGCTGCCGTCTACTGTCTTGTCTACTAGTCGCAGACACACACACACGTAGAGGCTTTTCGCTCTCGATCGTAGTCTCCGCTGCTGCGGCTGCTGCTGGATGGTTGGATAGCTGGCTGGCTGGCTGGCTTCCCCTGCTCGTCTTCCTCTCGTATTTAACTGACTTGCAGCAACTACTAATACAGAGACCGAGAGACCGAGAGACATTGAGAGAGTGAGGGAGAAAGAAGCGCGGTGGCGGTGAAGATGAGTGAGCGAGGTGTCATACTTTAATCCGTTCCATTTATTCTATTAGGTACTCTCATTCCTTCCGTTTCATTTATATGCACCCACTATGTTACATTCAGATAAATCATAAATATTTTTATGACTACAGATCGCATTATCGTGTCTTTGTCTTCAGACTTTTCCCCGGTCATAATTGTGGGAACTATCATTAATAAAGTGAGTTGCGCACAACGACTCTTCAGAGCATTAGCGTTTGATTGCACCCGCCGACGAGACCACCGAACGAAACACTGTCTGTCTCTCAGCCATCCAGGCTATGTAGTAATAATAATATGTAAGCACTGATACTGACTGTCGTTACCAGATAAGTAAAATGGCTTACGTAGGTAGTACACATTATATTTACTATATAGTAGAAAATTCTCGCTGTCTCTATGTCTGCGCTTATAGCATCTTGCGTGTGTGCATGGGATATAATAATAGTGAGTATATATGCTATAATAAGTAGTAAGCACAAGTTGATGATATTCAGGCGATATTTGGTTATGGTGGGCGGTCATAATAGTTAAATGCGCACTTGTGCACGCATAAAGTGGCCACCTACAGAAACACGTAAGCATATGCATTGAGAATCGGTGCTGTCTTTAGGTACTTGTTCTAGTGCATTAAAACACAATAGACATTCCTGCATTATGATATGTCATGATGAAACTGTGTGTGCAATTTTATGGTCAGAGTGATGTTATCTGGACCCCTAGTTGACTTTAACGAGTATGAAGTATCGTGCAGTGTACATTATGCAGAGAGTCGAATCAAAAATGGCAATGTGCTAAGTACACGGAGAATAGGTAAGGAATGATGGCAGGGGATAATCGTTAGGATTACAAGAATGTATGTGTAATGATGAGAATTTGTCATGGTCGTGGACACTTTAAGAGCATTGGATCTCTCCAGATGCACATTATTACGAATCGGCGACGACGAGGAAGAAAAATGAATGTTATGCGGTGAAAGTGTAGCAGCGGCGGAGAAAGGGGAAGCAAGGGAAGAAGTATATTATGTAGTTAGATGATTTGTAGTTTTTTTGTCTTACCAAGGTTGGCTTGGGAAGAGTGCCAGAGGGTCACTATGATGAAAATCGTCTGGAAAATCATCCGTTGTAGGTCCATTATTACGAATCTGTGTAAATAGAAAAAGAGTACCCGGAAATGAATTTTTTCTCCAATCGCTACCTTCTTTTATAGCTTAGAATTTTTCATGCTTCGCCTTTCCAGAAGTGTAATTTCCGTTTTTATTCTCTCGTAAGCATCTCAAACTGTTTAGCTGTTCTATTCTGTTGGTATTCCACTTTCTCTCTTTCTCGTCTTTCTCTCGTCGTCTTTCTCCTGTGGTTTCCAGAAAGAGAGAGAGAAAGAGAGACGATTCGACAAGAAAGAGGGAAAAGACTGGAACTGATGCATAGTATATATATATCTCTGTATGCTGGTGGTGGTAGTGGTTGTAGTTGAGAAACTGAAGAAGTGGTTCGACTGAATAGCATCCACTCTCTTTCTCTCTCTCTGCGTCTACCTACGGAGTACTAGGCCGCCACTATCACAGCACATACTTCTATTATGTCATATTCAATGGTGGAAATGTAATTTTTGATGGAATTCTTCAGTAGGTAAAGAGCGGCAGCTTTGTGTGCACTTTTTTGAATAGCTACCCATTTGTAGGCACACAATCCAATCTGGTAACTGATCTACCGCGAGCAATTCCTTTCCATTCGAATCTACTAGTTTATATTCTCTCTCTCTCTCTCTCTTAAAAATTGCTGTGTGGCTCCGTTTCTCCTGTTGTTGTCGTGTGTCTTGTCTTACCATACTAATAGGAAATGCACAACAAGCATTGATCTTAGCAAGAGACCGAGATTAAAACGAGATGCTAGAAGAGCATAACAATAATCCCGCCACAGGCCTATACAATTTCGCCAAAGCTTTCTTTCTCTCTCTCTCTCTCCATCCCAGCACTCTGTCTCACAGAAAGATGTTTCGACAGAAAACTTTCACTAAATGCAAACTCAGCAACTACTGACTGACTGTGTGTGCAGATAAAGAGCCACTATATCCTCCCACAAACAACAACCGGGGAAGAAACAGAAGAAGAAAAAGGAAAGCGTCTCTGTGCTATACGAAGTAGTTGTAGCCTGTATGTTGGATGGGTGCATGTGGATGATGGGATAGGAGTGCAACCAGCAGAATAGCAGAGAACGCTTTGCTGTCTGCTTGTTGGAAGAGGAGAGGCGCTCACAACAGGAGAAAGTGGAGAAGGCAACATGACATAACACAAGAAAAACATAACGTAACAACAGAACACTCGAGTGAAACCAAAGCCAGCAGCCAGGGAAGGGAAGAAGGAAGGCAACGAATCTGCTTCTGCTGCAATGCCACACCAAACAAACAAGCACACTATTTTAAGGAGGCCAGCGTGAGATTTTTATTGCAAACAGTAAGTCGATCTCATGGATCATATTATAGTAGCAAATTACATATACGGTATACGTATCCGTCCGATGAAAAATGGCTTGTGCTTTTGAGCAGTCTCCTAAGCAGAGCAGATCCTCGGCATATAGTTACCCCAGAAAAGGAAGAGGAGAATTTATAGGTATTATTTTTACTCGAGACAGGGAGACTGGCAACTGGTGACTCGACTCACAGACCGAGGTAGTGAACCAAACGAAATAATTCCGAGATTTCACATTTCAAAAAGCACGTGCTTAATTCTTGTACGTGATTCCTTTCATGAAGATTCAAAGAGTCAAAGAACCAAGCTTCATACGACATGTCGACAAGATTTGTAGTCTTTCCATCTCCGACTCTCTCTCACTCTCTCACTCTCTCCATGTACTTTTATACATTATGGATACATACGCTTCCCGTAGTCAGTCCTATTACACCATTCGTCGCTGCTGAGCTCAACTACTCCTAACTCTCCTTTGTTAGACTCACACAATTCTATAATCTCCTATTCCAGTTTATTTTTTAATAAATAAGAACCGTAAACTTAATTTCAATCTCCTTCCATTGGTACATGTATGACAATTTACTGTCTCCCAAGAAACCCTTTCTCACTCTATCTTTCTTTCTCTCTCTCTCTTTCTCTGTGTGTGTGTGTGTGTGCAAAGCCCTTCCTTTCCTTTTCATCTAACGGAGACGGTGACTTACAGCTTTCCCGCTGCATTTTCTGTCCTCCCGGCCTGTCATATTTCACGGTGGCCGTCTATCTGCCCGTATTTCACGGTGAAATTAAAGAAGACAAAAAGATCTGTCTACAAATGCCACAAGTAATATTGTCACAGACACAGTCTCTCTCCTGTCTACTGCACATCTCATTTCCTTTTTAAATACTGACTTTAATATGGACGTCAGCCGAAAGAAAATCTCTATAGACAGGAACATAATGCATTACCTCGATATTATCTCATTGTGGGCTGGCTCTCACACAGAGAGAAAGAAAGAGAGTGAGAGAGAGATGTGCATTAGGAAGACCATTAGGAGAAGCGGAGAAAAGTCTGTGGCCACCCCAAGAAAGAAAGATTTCACCAAATTGAAGTGGATGTAGAAACTGCAGTACACTTATATATCATGAACGGCAAATTTGATCAGCGCAGCCACCGTATCCTTTGCCATCGCTTTTTCTTCAAAGATCTTTGGTCAAAGTCAAGAACAATATAATTCAAAAGAGCCTGGCTCTCTCTTCGATACTCGCATGCATCTTAGAGGCTCTCGATCTCCATCTCGCCCACTCTCCGCTCTCTTCGCTTATTTAGTATAGGTAATACAATTGTCAGTATTGGCTCCACTATAGGCGCATTTCCCCGTTTGCATATATCGGAAGAAGTCTGTGCATTGAGCTGTGCACATGAAAAAGCATTTCATGTCAATTGACAGGTTAGCAACAAAACTAGAGCACATTATATCGAAGTGTGCACACACAAAACACACACGCAGTGAATGTTTTTGTTGATTTTGCGATGTCAACGATGTTGTAGAGTGACGTGGATCGAAGGTTAGTAGGTGCGTGTAGCAGCAGACTGTGGGGTGACTGTATGTACAGAGTGGGAGTGGAAGTGAAGTAGAGGAAGTATCTATTGACATATCATTTCTGGAGGAAAAGTGTGGAAAAGTAGCGGAATATGTATGAGAACGCGTATAAGTGGATGGAAAGTGCATTAAGGTAGTTTGTATGTATGTATGTATGTGTGTGTGTGTGTGGTTGGCGATGGTCGTGTCATAAGTAAAATATTAGAGTTTTGGTTGGGATTGATAGTTGGTTAGATGAATGGGTGGCTAGATGGATGGATGAAAGAAGGAGCAGTGAAGCAACGCATTGGTGGCCATTTATGGAGAAATGGAGAAAGAAATGGCCATAGTGAGAGTCATAATAGAGGAACATAATGTAGTGGTGGCATGTAGTAGTAGCAGTAGTAGTAGTAACAAAAACAGTTGGTTACTGAGACTGAACTGAAGTCAGCAGAAGAACTCACAGTGCCACTGACTGAGCAAAGTTACAGTCAGCCGAATAGTCGACTCGAGCCAGATCAAAAGTCACAACTTGGGAAGAGAGAGCGAGAGGGAGTCCATGAAAAATTGGGTTTCAGAAAAGTAAGACATTAAAATTCCAAGAGCGTTAAAGTCAGCGGTAAATATACAGAGAGAGGGAAATTTCACGGACCAACGCTCCTTCTAATCGCTTCTCTTTTCACCTTCGAAAACTTTCAGAGAGCCACAGAAAGAGAGTGAGAGAGAGAGAGAAAGTGAGGGAAGCCAATTTATATATCAGGGGCATAAATGGAGGTGTGCTCTAATACTAGAAGCCAAGAAGAAGATCTCTCTCTCTATGTTCTGTGCTGTATCCCGGTGGTTGGAGAGCAACTCTCTCATTCTCTCTTTGACTACCTATGCTTTACAGTGCATTGCACGCGGCCTTAGCTCCTGAGCGTCCAAGCGAGCCAAAGAGGAGAAAGTTACATTTCGTGGCTTCTTTACTCCGGAACTCCTATCAATCTCTATAAAGCTCAGGACTGGAATCATGAGGATAAATCTACTTAACAGGGTGGAGGATGGCCCAAAATTAGCAAGTTTGAATGCATAAAAAGAGAGATTTTAAAAACGGCTTATTGCTCCTATTTATTCTCGCAATGGCTTTTCTCCTACACACTGTAGCCGTTTCTTTCCCACAAATTCCCCACCACTGCGCACTCCATATACTTCGCAGGCTTTCATTGAGATATTTCTCTTTTTTTATTACTCAACAGACTTACTCGACTAAACTGGCACTACAAGGAAACCGAATTAGGAGCAGATCCTCGCTGCGTTTTCTCCCTTATCACTTTCCATTCGCTTCCAACTCTTCCACCACTATCACCACCGCATACAATAACCCATGCAAAAAGAAATGCACGCACGTATCCAACACTACTAACCATACCATATCCCTCACACACACACACGTGTACTATTAGTATAGTAAGTATCGCTCTAGTGCTCCTTCCTCTCTCTCTCCTTCTCCTTCAGCTGCGAAAATTTGCTCGTATCGAGTCTGGTCCAGATGTGAAACCGATCAACTCGCATGCACACAAGAATTTCTTTTTTTTATCTAATTTATCTGCTGGTAGGGAGCTAATCTGTTTTTATAGATCTTTTCGCCAACACTCTTTAATGTAGTCATCAAAGACACACTAAATGTACATCAAGCAACATCGGAGAAATATCTACTGCTCACAGCAATATTTACAAACAAAATTCCCCCCTCCTTTCGACTAGTTTGGCGCAATTTCATTTTGATCAGTTTCCCCACTTCCCGTTATTTACGATCGCTGCTGCACACACATTTATTTCGATCAGTTTCCCTTCTGATTCCGTTTCCACTATCCTTTCCTTACCTTTTCCTTTTCGATCAGTTCCTCAACACACACACACATACACGAACTTAGCTTTATTTATTAATAAGCAATGGCATCAAAAGCTCCTAAAGTGAGTAATAAGTTCCGCTTTTTAAGTTTCCTTCGGCACACAGCCGCACCACAAAGAATCGAGCGATTTTATCAATGCTAAAAGTCGAGAATGTTTGCTCGTTTTCTTTAATTTTACTCGATTCTCCTGTATTCCGATTTCTTTTCATTCGTTCACATGATATATGTCGCCTTACTCCACAGAATGAAATGACTACTTCTCGCGTCTCTACTGACATGCACACAGCACACTGTGCACTGTAGCAAATAGTGCTCTCTCTCTCTCTCACACACACACGGCGTATAAAACTCCCCGGAGACATTTGGTAAAAATAACTCTTGAAACTGAAAATAATAAATGGGAGCTAGTTTTAGTCGAACTAACTGTTTCACTTGGCCAATTTTCGAATACTTTACTTACATGACCGAGCACATCCTTCCATTCCACTTCTATCATTAAATAATGCATGTAAATGTTAGATGCCCACTAAGAACAGCAGACCTACAACCCGGAAATCCAACTCTGGGACTCTAGTCGCCCATTCATTCATCATGAGCAGAGAAAGCAGGAAAAAAGAGAGATTTTAGTATTAGCCTTCGTCTCTTTGCCGCCTTTGCTACTACACTTTATGATGTGCACGAAGAGAAATTCTCTATAGAGAAAGAGACAGACATCGAGATGGAAAGTTGAGTCTCGTTGACTGATTGTCTGTCTCTGTGTATTTGTGTGCGTTTGTGTCATTCACTCTTATGAAATGTGAGTTGTGCTTCTTTTTCGATTTGGACAACAAACGACTTCACGAAGGGGCCGTGTATGGCTCCTGAACAAGATACAGGGACGGAAAACGTGCGGCAAAGTCGGCACGAAGAGCCGCCCGCAAAACCAAAACTAAACTGCTAAAATAGAGAGAAATGGATGGGTGGGATCATGGTAAGGGGGGTGGGGGGTTGTAGAACGAAGGGAAAATAGTAGTGCGTATAGTATTGAAAGCATAACTGACATTGTAAGTAAACGGAGAAGGAGACAAAAAGGAAATACTACAGAGAAGCAATAAGCCGGCTTTATGCTTTGGCTGCTCGGTTGACTCGACTTGGAAGTAAGTTCCCTTCGTTCGTTCACTAAACTCTATCCGCAGCATTAGCAACCGTCGTGGACTACGGTTTACAGTTTTAGTTGAATGTAGTCGCGGAGTGTAGAGTTCAGTCGCAGAGGAATAGAGTGGCCGCATAGCCACAACTAAAGCACACCAAACACACACACAGAGAATAGTGGATGAGAGGAGACCGCCGAGACCGACCGTAAACGACCCACATTCCTTTTCTTTCCTTCGTTCACAACACATATCCCCTTTCAACCAAATTCATCCCAATCCGAGATAATCCCGAAATGAAGTCTCTCTCTCTCTCTCTCTCTCTTTCCGCATACTATCGCGCAATGGTCCAATTGATTTTCTATCCCACACACACATACGTATATAGACACAAAGACACACATGAGTGTCTTTGTGCACATGGTAGATGCATAAGAGAGATAGCAGAAACATGCATCTGTGAGACAGAAATACTTTGTGGTTGTGGAATAAGTGGGTGGCTACCTATACGGTGGAAGATTCTGGTCGTTGCTGGTCTTAAAGTAATGAGTATAGAGTGACTGTGACTGAGAGGAGCTCGATTTTGTTGACTCAACAATATTTCCTTTAGTGCTACTTTCTATTCCTCCGCCCTCCCGTCCGCCCAATACTCTGCTCTCCCACGAATCACTCCATAAACATCAAAGAAAAAGATAAAGAGAATTTTCCATAAATTTCGTGATTTGTTTGCCTGTCCCAGACCAGTCAACAGTCAGTCAGCCTTGCTAAAGTTGAAAATGCAAATGTCAACTTGAGGAGCAAATATTACTGCGTACAAACACATCTATCAGATTATATTACCCGGAGACTGTCTCCTTGGTGCAGGCTTTCCTATCATTGTGGCTGCACATGAATCCTAACTGGCATCTTTCACATTATATGTTATGGTCGTTGCAGAAAAAAGCAGGAAAAGTAAGTGAAAGATTTTCTCTCCCATGGTCACATAGTATTTTCATTGTCATAGATCATGTTGTGTGGCGGTGGCGGCGGCGGGCCCGGCCCACGTCCACTCATCCAACTGCATATAGTACAAAAAGAATACCACATGTATCTAGTAGCAGTTAGTTAGTGGCTAAGTAGAAAGAGAATGTAGCACTTGATATTTACGAGCTCTTTTATCCGGACAGAAATTGCTCTTGTTGTTTTGTTTGCCTTTTGTAACGAAACACCAACAGTCATTCAATAGACCAACAACTTGGAACTTGTTATTGTTCTATAAGTTCCCCGGTCTCTCTCTCTCTCTCTCTCTCGCCTAGAATCTTTACACTTATGATAGAGAGATAATCAGCTTAATGTAATAACTTTTCTCGTTTCCTTTCCCACACGATTCCTCCAGCTCTCACTCTCTCCTATGGCTCACATCTCTCTCTCTCTCTCTCTCTCTCTGCTCGCAATTATAGGAACTACGAGGCCGCGGCCCGCTGCATCTCAATACAACCACTTAACTACGTGTATGTATATATGTTTCTCTCTATCACGACTCACCCACACATTACACCGTACAAACACACAAATTAGTCAAGTTGTTGTTATGGTGTCACTGGCTTTGTCATCGTCGTTTCGCCCGCGCCACCCACCTTGTCCCTAGTATCCACTCTCTCTCTCTCTTTCTCTCTTTTTCGTGCACGTGTGAACACACGCATTCGCCAGCAATCTCTATGTATACTTACACGAAGAGGAAAACTACCGTCATTGCTTATAGAGAGCGAAAGATAAATAATTGATGGAAGAAATGGATTTGGTCGGTTGTGCGTTGGCCTACAGGGCCTTTCACGTCTCCCGCTCCCACTTTCTCTCTCTCTCTAGGCCCACAGTTGACTTCTTTTTCTTCCGTTTTCTCTCTCTCTCTCTCTCTGTGTGTGTCGCAGTCAACATTTTCCTCAAGTGCTCACAAGAAAAGATAGCTACTTTGTCTTAAGTCGTAACTTGAAATAAGTTATTTATAGAATAATGGAGACGGGACCGACTCACAGAGTGAAAGAAGGTGAGTCGTCCGAGTATTACAACACAGAAAAGCTCCTACTTACTATACATTGGCACACGAGAACAACAGTTTCACATATATCAGGATGGACTTGTACTTGAAACTACAGTACTACTCGTATCCAGATTGTATACGGAATGAAATAGTAAAGACCGAGAGTCACCGCCACAGAGTAAAAGAGAGAGAGAGAGAGAGAGAGGCAACCGCAAGGAGTTAGTAATTTCCACTGAGAAATGCAATGCACCGCACTACCGGCGACTTCATTCGCTATACACACACAACACGATTCGAAGACCCACTCTAGCAGTGCACATTATTATTGTGCAGTAGTGGTGGAAGTGGACTAGTAGTGTTCCTAGTTGGATAGTCTCTGTTCTGTGGACACAGTGAGTAGCTGTACTACATGCAATATACAGTACAAAATGCGTTAATAGGAGAAAGCGAGCTACTACTTTTCTCATCAAAGGCAAGACCTCTCTCTCTCTCTCTCTCTCACTCTCCATGCACCATCAATACAAAACCCACTTCCTTACTTAAAAGCCGAGCACTACTACTGAGAGGCTTGCATGACATGACATCACTTTCCTTCACTTGACTCCCTAAGGCTGCAAAGTAATACGGGCAATACAGTAATAATGTGTGGTGCATGGCTGTATACATTGGTTTGAATTGTACGTACATTGGTTGTTGTAGTAGTCACGAGTTGAGTCCCGTTGGCCCTCACCTTTCTCTTCTTCAGTGTGCTGCAACTCACAGCAAGTAATAGTAGTGCACAATTATCCACATTGGAAATTGGACGGGAAAGGGTGGACAAGTAATAAAAGTTAAGTCTCCGTGTATGGATTAGAGCGGAGCAAAATTAATAATTAGTATAGAACAGGATCTATTTCCCTGGGGCTGTTCGCTAATCTTGTTTCTGGTAGCGAATTAATGCCAAAGCACTGGCTACACGACTCTATTAAGCAGAGAATTTTCGAACTTTCTAACCGTCAACCATTGTAGTGCGCCCATAAAAAGACCAGATGTAAAAGAGCCTCAAATAAGATTACTACATGCAGGCAATGACTATTGATCTCCCCAGTGCACTTCCATTATTTTCTAGAACAAACTATCTATGTAGTATAAGGTGTGTTCACAATCGTCACAGTCATGTACTTTCTCAGTCACTATACACACTATACACGTACTACATAGTACTTTCTTCTTATTTCCTTGATGCACTCTCTCGCTCCTATTGCTGTGTGTAGACGCTTTTTGCAATACAATTTTAGCGCTACTACCTCCTCGCCAGTCGATTTCTTAGTAACTGGCTACACTATGTACATACTATACAGTGCACAAACAACTATACCCTATGTAGCATTGTGTAGTAGGTATTCCTCTGTGTAGCTAAATATAGTGTGTCCGTATATAATAATAAAACAAACTCTGTTCGTAGCTCCTTTTTAGCTACAGCAATTAAAATTTAAATAATTTCACGTATTAGGTACAGTAGCTATGTGCTAGATTGTAGTTGGCCTGCTTTTCTGTTATACAAGACCTTCAAAGAAAGTTTAGAAATTCGTGGCGTCAATGTCCTGTCGGTTTTCTAGTCAGAGTACGAGGAACAAGAAGCAGAATGAAAGGCTGCTGGCAGAAACTCGAGGGATCTTTTATATTCAGCAAAGCCAATAGATTGCATTTGAGAATCGTTGCTGGCTTGCGCTTCCAGCCAAAATGCTAGGAAGCAATCAACTCAGCGGGCAAATTATACTTAAATTAGTAAGTTGTTAGTTTGTAAGTCTATCCGTCCAGTAGTTCACATAAATAAATTGACAGAAACCTTGATACTAGTAGGTAGTACGAGGAATACAAAGTATATAGGGCCAATTGTGAGTTAGGTATTGTATTAATAGGAGGTATTTAAGTGAGAGAGTAGTGGCTGGCTACCTACTGCTGCTACTGCTGCTGGTGCTGCTGGTCAGTGGTTGCTGGTGCACGTCTCTATACGACCAATTCTCTTATATGGAAATTACTTTATTCCCCTTGGCTATTAATTCAAGATTTTATCTGGTTACGGAAATACTGCAATTGCCCTATCTACATAGAAATTACATGTGGATAATCTATTTTCGAACTGTGTTGTTAATCATGCAGCTGAAATGAAAGTATCCTTGCCATTCTGAAACAATTTATTTTCTCGCCATCCAATCTTATCCGTCATCTTTTGCGCGCGGCTGCTGTAACGCTAGTCATCGCACACGGCACACACAGACACACATGGGCACATAAAGAGTCCACCAATAAATTTCAAAGGCCGTGGAGCGCACGTAACATTTTTTTATTTTCCTGCATCCACAACATCGGGATTATGTTTTATAGATTCCTGCTGACCTGATAGTGCCGATTCATGTTTTCATTTGCCATCTACAACCTTTTCTTCATCTTTTATCATTCGGGGAGATAGGTTGACGACCACTTTTACGACACTTTGTGATCAATGGTTGTCACAAAAATTCATGGATTCAAACCATTCAACTTAACATAAAAATGTGAGTAACCCTTTTGGAAAGTGCTTTAGTTGAAACATAAATGCTAGGAAACCTGTTAACCAAGAGATCAAATAATAAAATAGATCTAGTACGGATTTATTTTTCCTAACTGTTTATGAATAGAGCGATCATTAAGGACAACTGGCGACACACGAATCGCCCACAGAACCAAACTTCCAATCGCATTCTATTTCCCATGTTTTAATATCATGTCGCGGGAGTCGCAACATTTATTTAGTTATTCGATCGTGAGATGGTTACATTTAATGTAACCATAATAATATTATTATGAGAATGAGAAGAAATGCCAGTGTAAATACGTTCATGGTTCGATTTAATATTTAGTTGACGTTTGACGTTCAATCGGATCCCGATCCCTCCGATCAACATTTAAATGTGTTAATATTGTAAGGACGGAATTAACAGAAGCTTTGGCTTATATTACCGTAAGAAGTTCAAATAGATAACAGTACGAAGTAGAGAATGCGAGTTGTATTAATGACGTCGGAACGTGTAGGAGATAGACGCATGTTTATACCTTACTATAGTAAGGATTAGAGTTGAGAAGCAGATGCTTTAATACAATGGCCCATTAAACACGGTAACTTTCTTCATGGGAAACTAGCCTTCTCAAAATAAGAAAGGAAAATGTTCTACAACAAGATAAAGATTTTTGCCTAACGAGAAATACTCGCATGAATTATAAATGGCATGTCTCTCCATGACATCACAATACTGAAGCTAATATGTATATATTTATATACCTATTACCGCATTATTGATGCACTAACTTGTACAACTGATTAATCTTGTGACTAGAAATCGAATTTCATGCGGCAATCATCCCAAGATAAATTTACAAAATCACATTATCCATTATTAATTCTTCACAAAATTATTCTTCAAATTCGCATAAACTTAATATAGAATGTATTAAAACATGGGAACACGCGTACTATCAAATATACAGTTCGTGAATAATATAGAACAATTCAAATACAGTATTTGTTATGGGAAACGGTTGCATGAGCATAGCAGCAGCTAAATTGTAGGCACAACAGTGACCACCCGGATGGCAATTTATATATTAAGAAAATGTGTATTCGTAGGGAGTCGTATTGGCGTGGATGAGGGCCATGTTGGTGGCTCGAGTGTGAGAACTCAGTTTGAAATGGAGAGAGAAGGTGGGTCCGTGTCAAGTCAATGTCGTCGAATGCATGGCAAGATAACTACAGACAACCATATGCAGTGAGCTGGACACCTGTGTCTGCTGTACTTGGAATTAGCTTGACTAGCTAATATACTAGAGTATGTACAGTATAGCGAGACTGATTCGTTGCACACTAAATACATGCACGGATGTTCTACAATATATCCCTGTGTACTTAATAGAGAGAGAAAGAGAGAGAGAGAAAGGGAGAAAGGGAGAGCGAGCGAGCGAGCGAGTGAAATGACTTGAAACTTGAACAGTTGTGTTCTTTAACAGTAACGGTTCTGTCGTGTCGTTGTCGTTCGTGTCGACTAAAAATACCTTTCGCGGATATTTGGAGTGTAGCGTGAAGTGTAGGTGGAAACGGCATGTGAATTGAAGTAAAGTGAGTGGGGTTGAGGTGGTGGCTAAGCTAAGCCCTGCCGAAGGCACCAGCGGCACGGCACCAAGAAATGCGCTGCACAGTGCACACACACCAAACCAACACAGACACAGAGAGACATTGAGGAGAAAGAGAGAGAAAGTAGAGGCAGGCAGGTGCATTAGTTGTCACCTGAAGAGAAAGCATAGATTCCAATTCCTTGGCATTAGAAAACATCTGTAGCCCATGCGCAAGGAATTAAATGAAGGTGTTGAGAGCATCGGATTACTTGGCTAGTATCAGTATCGTCCATCAAATCCACATCTGCATATTTAGCCAGATGCTACGCTCTCTCCTTCCTGTCTACAATTAGGCGGATATGAATATAGAAGCTCAATTTTGTCTTCACTTCACTCGACTTCAGTTCAGTTCACCTCAATTCCGTTGAGCTAGTTGAGTACTTTCTCTAATCTCTCTTCTCTTCCTCTTTCTGTCTTTATAGATGTTACCGACACGATTACAGATACCACATTTACTTAAAGAGCCTAGGAGCAGCTTTTAAAGAAATAATTTTCAAATTTTGTAATTTCCAAAAAATACAATGCAAGAAATAATATTAAATCGTCAAAATTTAAATCTAAATAAATATAGAATTCAAGTACGAATAATGCCTAGAGAATTTTTCCGAAAGGTAAAATGTTTGTAGGTGGCGGTAACAGAGCGTGTCTCTGTGAACACTTAGTTGAACGCTCGACTGGCTCTACCTATGCCATATCTGTGTTCCATGTATACACAATTAGATTAAGATAAGGAGATGGGACTCTGGCTCTCAACCCCACTGCTTAGGAATCGATCCAAGCTACAGATGAATATCTTTGCTCTATAACTCCTATTTGTTACAATATGGGATTCTCTAATGTTATCCACACAATAAGTCGCTGGTACTGCTGCTCGACGCTTCACTTTATAGCAGCAGACGACCGTAGCTTATAAAGCCCAGACAAGTGGTTGCTGCTCTCGGCCTATCTGCATGCATGTACTTTTTTGTTCCTTCCATTGCTGCTACTAACAGTGGGCAATATTTATGAAGTAGGCATCCAGTTCTCTTATTCTAAACGGAACGGTGGAGAACAGAAATTCAGGTGAATCAACGGAGATACAAAAGTACACAGTCGGATAGCTGCTCTCTATAAACTACTACTACTACTATGTGCACATAAATACCCACTATGTATATATATATGGGGCATTGTAAATAGTGGTAGATAGATAGACGGGCTCGTTGGTGCGAAGATGAGATGATAGTAGTAGTCAATGACATAAGAGCAATATACTCACGACTGCTACTACTACTCGTACTAGATAGTAGCACATCTACATAATACTACATTGACTCTGTAGTAGTACAATGCGGAATTGAAAGAAACTTGTGTTGCTCCAGTTGCATGTATTTGCTATAGAAGTACGTAGTTTGTTTGAATGTTCTATGTATTTAGTACATAGTTGGATATTTGATTGTGTTCTGGGCAGGAGGGAGAAAGAGAAACAGAGTGGACTATTCCGTAATGTTTTGTTGTTGTTCTCAATCTCCCCCAATTTCTCTTCCAAGATATTACATTGTAGTTTCCACGACTGTGTATGTATTATATAGTGAATTGAGCAGATTAAAGAACCTTAAGTACACAGGACGAAATGAGATTCAGAGGTGCAAAATACCATATTACAGATTATCACACCAGAGACTTCTGCCGCCTGCCTGTACTACAGTGGAAAGTAGTGTGCTTTTTTCTTTGGTGGTATATTGGGCCGACAACTTTCTCCTAGGGAGAAAGTTCGAAATCCATAACTTTGCACGTTGTTGCGACTTCACCTTCTCCACTATGCAGAGTAAGTAGTATGCATTTTAATTTAAAAAAGCAATCTAGCCGCCCTACTCTTCGTTTACTTAGACAAATTAAAACGGCAGGAGTAAGTGATTTTTTGTACTGTTGACTCGCCAACTCGTCCAACAGCAGCAGAAGCTCGCGAAGCGGCGTTGGGAACTTCTCCCATATGACAACGAACGGAGAGCAGATACAATCTTTAAAACAATGTTCTATGAGTGAATGAAATATTTGATGGTCCTTTTTATTTGACCTCTTGTACGATAAGAAATAGTATTTTTCCAACAGTACCATTTACTTGGTATCCGAATAGTCGAGCGAATGAAATTGTCCGTAAAAGGACAAAGCCATAGTTAAAAAAAAATTCTCCAAGCTAAACATGTCTACAAAGTAGAGAGTGGGAGGCGCAGTGGTGGTTGTCGTGTACGTATAACTAGTAAATATAATAGTCATTGAAGAAGTCGCAATGGTTGTAAGCACGCTTTTATGTGTGTACGTAGATATTTGAGGGGAGGCATAAGCGAAGGCGGTCGTTGTACACAGAGAAAAATGCAGTAAAATAAACTGGCCACTTATACGATATATTAAGACCGCTAATGTTCTCCGACTTATCGTTCTAATTCTATCAGAAAAGGTTTCACTGGTTCGCGGTGGCTGCTTTTTCGGCAAAGTCAGAAAGAATCAAAGGGAGATGCTTTTGAGTTTAGAGTGGTGTGGTGGGAGAGAGCCGGAGGCGGCGGCGGCTGGAGAGCCGCTTCGGCCCCAGCATGTAACTTTTGTCTAAAGGAGGGCCAAGTCTTTCTGTGTGTTCACAATGGTGTACTGACTGCATGCATATAAACTATAAACTTAAGTATTAATCAGTTTGGAGAGAGAGAGAAAGCAGCGAAGAGACAGCAAAGAAAATTGTACAGTGTGTAAGTGTAGCTGTAGGTATTTCTTGAGTGAATATAAATTGTGTAGTAGAGAGTTGGTTGGTAGTTGAGCTGAGAGGCTCGGAGTCCAGCGAGTTTTCCAGCAGTGCAACTCATGAGAATAAGTGTGAGTTACGAAGCGCCTGTTCCTGGAAACACAAAGAGAGAAGTAGGAACGAGCATGAGAGAATTCAGGCAGAATGATGAGAAAATCTTGGACGTTAGTAGGGGAAAAGAGACTGCAGTTGTATTTTTTGTTGTATTGTTGTCGGTTCTGTTGTGCTCCTTTTTTATGTAAACCGCATCAGAGAGTCACAGAAGAAGAAGAAGAAGAAGAAGAGAGAAAGTGAGGCTCTAGTCTCTGCGTGCACCACCATTATACACTAGTATGTACATTTTGTGTAGCATTAAATATAGGAGGAGATCGACTACATGGACTACGGAGCAGCAGCAGAGTGGAGCGGAGCGGTGAACAGTTTTCCAGCTTTGAAACAAAAAAATCTCATCCACGAGAAAATCACTAGGGAAATATCCTCTTATAACTTTCCGATCGCCAGTGATTCAAGAATTTGCCAAGAACGACTTGGAGAGAGTGAAAGGAATAGAAGAGGTTTGGAGTCTATCGGAAAATCTCCTTTTAGCAGACCTTCTCTTTGATCTCGTGTAAATTTCTCCAAGGCCCACTCACTCACTTTTACGACACTTTTCCTGTATGCATCACGACTCCTCATCACTGTCGGACTCATTTTGTCAAATTATGCTCAAATCAAACTTGCATCTTCTCTAAGAGAATCCCATGGAGAATTGTGAGCCCTTCAGCATTTCTCAGACTCCAAATCCTCTCTCTCTTTCTGTTTTTCGCGCCCCGGCCCCGTCCCATCAACAACACCAATTCCCCTTGAAAGCATCTCTCTCTCAGTCTGCATAAAGTAAATACTCTGACGTCTACTTCACTTATCAAATACATAAGTTAAGAAAATTAACTTGATTGTAGAGAGAAACATCCACCCATTTATTAGCACCGTGTGTGTGTGTGTGTGTGTGCGGCCTGTGCCACGATTAGCATCTTCTCTTCTTGTCGAGCCTATTAGCTATTTTCCCAACTAATTGTTTCTGTAAACGTTATGAAAATAAGAATTTCCTCGGTCTCCCTCGCTCAGCTCATCCTTCACGATCACTCACTCAACTTGCCTTTCATTTAAAACCTCCATAACTTTTAACAGCTACAAATTTCCCTATAAAAGCACAACAGGGTCATTCCATGCACACAGAAGGCACAGTGAGTGAGTGAGCATACACACAATGAGAAGCACACAAGAGAAAGCAGAACACTTCCCCGTAACAGAGCCCAATAGCAAAGCAAACACGAAAAGCAATTTCATCCCACTACCATTATTATACCTTTCACACAGATACGGATATATACATATACAGCACATATACTATACACATAGGTGTACAAGTATGTATAGGCCCCCCCGCACACTACTAGCACACTTAAATAGTGTATATGCAGTACAGTCTCGACATTAATATACGACCACGCGTTGGCGGAATTTTTCTCTCCAATGGATGTTATGCCAAGCTTATCCGGCAAAGCCATGCTTATTGCCACAGAGAAGAAAGATCGTCTCTACTCTCTACCTCATATTACCCATAACCTTGGCAATAACTTTCAATTCGTGTTTGCTATGATATTCACCTGAAACATATTTGACACGATTTTTTCTGCTAACTTTGGCGCGATTGCTCCATTCTCCATTTACTTTTAACATTCACTGCGTCAGCATTAAATTTTCAAACTCTCTCATATTACAGCACATATATTTTCTTTGCAATAATACAACATGGGAGAAAAGGATCCGAGCCAAGGGAGGCGCCAGACCCTCCCAACACTCTGTCTCTCTCTCTCTCCCACTCTCCTACCGAGTCAGCCAGCAAGAGACCGAGACGCAGAGACAATATCTAAAATAAAATAAATATTATTCTAAAGACGTGTACGGCTGGCTATCGTGCGGTTGTCTCGTCTCGTGTGTCGCGCCCCCGTCCACTCACCACCATAATCGTGCGAGTGACCCTTATTCTCGGCCGCACATATAGAATAATGTAGTCAAAGATAATAAATAGTTCATAGCACCGTGTGATGCTGTCTCTCCAGCCTGTGTCGTCTTGTGCATGAGAATGCAAGCGTGCACTAGAAGATAACGACATTATGTCCTCGGCTATTCAACGAAATAGTCCAAAACCGCCAGCCTGAGACTCTATCACATTAGGGATACTCTCTCTCTCTCTCCTCTACGTATATACATATAAATATATATCCATTTATCCGAGACACAGGGAGAGAGAGAGAGAGATTCTACGCTCTATGCATTGCTACTAATATTTAATAGCAGCAAATATTAGTGGGTGCAGATATCCGTGTGAGTATGTCAGCCTACCGCCAGTTTTGCCTACAGAAATGTTGTACAGAGCGCCAAACACGTAATCACACTCGCTGCGTGGACTGGATTGATCCGGAGAACCGTTAGTCGAGAGAGAGAGAGAGAGAGAGAGAGCGACTGTTATACTAGTAATGCTTTCTCTAGATACGCTTTCGCGATTAAAGATGAGATGGGTTTTGTGGAGAAGGAAGTTTAGCCGAGTTAGCCAGTGAGCTACTTCTGCTCTTCTAAGACGCCTTATAGGTAGTCACAATCAGTCAACTCAAGTGCTGTTTACTGCTTGGATAGCTAGAGAAAGAGAGAGTCTACTTTGTAGACATTCTACTTTAAATCTAGTCTTTTCGACACGCATTTACCACCGCAGCCTTCTCACACGAAGGTTGGCCCACACTATACGTTATATACGTTATAACGAGAGAGAGAGAGAGAGCTGACCTTGAACATAGTGACAGATTACTATGGGCATGTACAATGGCCCACTGCAGCTGCACCGTGTGCCACTTTCACATCGTCTGCGGATCGTATACGATCCAGGTAGGTAAAAGGAATCTAGCATCTAGTCGACGGATCTAACTACTTTCGTACACACAAAGGTACATACACAGAAGGAGAGAAAGAGTAAAAAAAAGTGTCTAGGAGCTGTGTGTGAGAGTGTGTCGAATGTAGGGAGGAGGCACTTGTGAAAATACTTACTTTTTTCATAGAGTGCTCGGTCGAAGAGTTCACCAGGCATGTAAGTAAGAAGTCGGCGCTGGGATTGTGTGCCCAGCAATATCTATCTATCCGTTACAGTGTGTGTTGTGTGAGTCAGTTTGCTGTCCTGAGGAGAAGAAGAAGAAGAAGAAGGAGAAATGCTCTTGAGTATTTGCATTGGAGCACAGAGGCCGACTGAACGAGAGAGTCAGTCAGTCATCGTGCATCGAGTGTGTGTGGCATGGTAGTGTTGAACACACTGTGTTACTTGCACTCTGCTTTGGCGAGAAAGTGTGTTAAAATGAATATTTAAAAGTGAAAGCCGAAGACTTTGCAGAGGGGGGAACCGTATAAGCAAGTAAAGAAGAAAGAGAGTGACTGAGAGGGAGAAGGAAAGACAGAAAGGCAAAATTTATGATTCAATTTGCACATCGGGGCTTTTTTCATACACCCAACTCAGTCTTCATTTGCATTGCAAATGTTGTGCTTTTGTCTCAAGGCAAAAATGTCTCAGCGGATCCTGACTTCTCACATCATCATCAGGATCATCATCGCAGAGCTGGAAATGCTCAAATATTTGGTGTCCACGGTCGAGTCAAGAACAAGGAGTGAGTGAGAGAGAGAGAGAGAGTGCTGGATGGATAACGGGAGAGAGTGGGAGATAAACTCAGAAGGCTGAACAGAATTCATGTTTCACTGACTAACTACTGTCTTTTGAATTTGATTCTGTGTCTTTCTGTCAATAAAACAACTCGGCTAAGCACAATCCACCACTTTCTCTCTGTCGCTCTCTCCCTCTCTCTCTCTCTCTCTCTCTGCCTTTCTTTCTATTCACTCAGCCACCAACACGCTTTCCTTCCCATTTCCTTCGTCACATCTGAGATTTCTAATAATATTCTCTTTGCATTATCCCGAGTCTCATCAATTTCTCTCTGTGAACCTCTAAGCTTCTCGTCGTCGTCGAGACTCCGTCTTTTGTGTACATCTCCCAGCCTGACTTCCTTCCTGACTACTCTGAAGCTTGCTTAACATACATACATGCATATCCGTGCTCAAGTTCCTCTCTCTGTCTCTCCATCTCTACTATGTGTACATACTGCTGTAGGTCAAACACTTGTGCTGATGCTGCTTTCCCCTCTCTTTCTCTTGTCTGGCTGACTCTTACTTACTTAGTTAGTTTCTGGTGAGTTGTGTAGGGTACGGGCATTCGTCTAGTTTCCTTCAGCATACAATGTTGAATGAGCAAACTGTGGGTTTGCTGCTGGAAAGAACACGGAGTGAAACAGGAATGAGAGCATTTATCCCTTAAATACACAATCTCGAATCGGAGCGTATCAAATGAAGTTTTCAAGCAAAAAACTGGAGAAGGCGTAGCACACCCCTCACCTACGAATTCCCTAGCAGAGGTAGCAACTGCCGACGCCTATTATCTATCTCTCAGTATATACATGCCTGTGTGTTCCTATTCCCACCTAGAGTCAAACTACAAACTAACTACCTATAACTCTAATGGCTCCACTATATATAACTTTCACATTGTTCCGCATAACTCTTGATGCCGCTACAGCTACTAGTACATGCTTTCTCCTTTGTGTGAGAGTCGGCTGTGGTGTTGTTGTATATGTACACACAAAGGCAGAGTCGCGACTCGTGTTCTAGCAGTAGTCGCTGGAGTAGATTCGTGGCTAAATAATCTGAACGAAGGTATATGTAGCTCGGATGGTGGTGGTGGTGGTAGTAGCAATATAGAAGTAGTTTTTGTGAGTGAGCTACGAGGTGGATAGCATATATAAATAGTGGAGGCATTTACAACAGCAGTTCGTGCAGATACACAGATAGAATTGTAGGAAGGAGACTGACTTTCTCTCCGGCTTTACGCTAACTAACAAGACGAGCGCTCTTTCCTTTCTGTACATGTTCACGTTGTATGACTACAGGGATTTCAGGCTGAGACGAGAGCAAAAGTGAGTGAATAGACGACTACACAGAAAGAGAGAAAGAGAAAGAGAGAGAGATACTGTATCTGTGCTGTGTTGCAATAAGTAACAGAAAGGGGAAAGGCGAGCCACTGTTGTTGAGTTTCCTGTCCTAACGAAACAGGATATCCTTTCTTTCAAGAGAGAAGATGAGTGAAAATCATTGACTACTTATGGCTGAAATACCATCACTTCCCTTGCCTCGCTCTCTTGCTCTCTCGCTCTCTAATTCTGTTGTTGTTCACAACAAGAGCGCAGCAGTTATTTATAATAGATCACAATAGAAAATGCAGTTGCAAGAGGTCCAAACAGAGAGCAACAGAAATTGAGAGTGCTCTCTCCTCCACTTCTTCAACTAATCTCTGTCAAGAGAAAGTAGGTAGTAGGTGGATGCACGGAGGAGACGACGACGGCTGCCTACACACAGATAAACTCAAGTCAAGTCGTCCTCTCCTCGTCATTCTTCATCAACCTTCCTCCCTCATATCCATCCACCTACTGGCTTCTCTTTCACAGCCACAGTCAGTCGTTGAGCATCACTTTGCTTTCCCCGCTCCTCTCTTATTCTTTCTCTCTCTTTCTCTCCGGCTTCTCATCTTCTTTACCAGTCTCTCATCTCCGTTGGCCTCTCTCTCTCTCTCTTGTCCTACATGCTCTAACAAAGGTGGCACACTTGCCATAACTCTCCACTGGCATTTTTCATCATTCAATGATGCCTGCGTTGATCTGAGACCTAGACATCGAAGAGATCGGCCTACCAGCGTGTGAGGCATTGCAGACTAATGGAAAACACGGAAGCTCGGCCTCTCCTTCTCTCTCTCTCTCTCTCTCTCTCTCTCTCTCACTATGATAGTATCTTTTTCGCGTACCACTCTCTCAGTCAGAAGTAAAGTAGACTTTCCACATGGATCCAGCACACACACACACACACACACACTACTACTGACATGTACATGTCCATAGTGCAGATCATAGTCTCTCTTTCACTCTGGCAGCTAGAAATACTTGCACAATGCTATTATTGTCTGTAGCTGAAAGTATGGCATTTTCCTTAAGACTCGTCACGCCATGCCAAACTAAAGTAAAGCAAACGAACGAAGGAACGGAGAGAGGAAACCATGTCATGTCATGCCATGGCGAGGAAAAGGCAAGTGAACAGAAGAAGAAGAAGAAGAAGAAGAAGAAGAAGAGAAAAGGGAAAGCCAGTGGTACGTATACACAATGATCTAGCTAGTTGAAACAAATAAGATTGGTGTAGAAGCAGTTGAAAGTGAAAAGTCTTGACCAAAAGTTTCTTTCAAGGTGGTTGAATAAGGAGAATGAGAGCGTAAGAAATTGTGGAAGCCGTGATGGGTGGGTCTGACATGGGTAGTTATGAGAAAACATGTATAGAGACGTAGCGAGAGAGAGAGAGAAAGAAAGAGAGAGAGAGAGGGCTACACAGTCATAGTACTAACCGTTATGCCAGACTAAAAATGCCAGAATCTCCTGAAAGTAGTTGGAGTTGAATGAGTCAAAGAATAGTGGCTTGATATTAGTAGGACGAGGCAAACTGCATCTGTACAGTTTCTACTACCACCACTCGTTCGTCTAGTCTAGTAAATATAACTCCGTGCTACTACAACGGACTACCTCCTATACAGACAGCTAACTAACTAAAAATAAGTACATTCTACGGAGAGAGACGGAGAGAGAGAGGAGCTGGGCCGCCTACGAACGTATTTGCGTGGATAGGCAGAATGAGGAAAAGACAAAACAGTAGTTGGTCTACTCATAAGACTCTGTGTTTGCAACTGGTCTTGTGTGGTGTGGTGCTGCTCGCGTACACTGACTGGAGTGTACGCGAGTCTGTAGTAGTTTGAAGAACCAGTGGTCCAGACAAGTAGGCGTTGGAGAGTATGAGAGCGAGAGAGTCCACGAAATCCATCCTCAATAACATTGGATTCCGTCAGTCTTACGTAAGACTGTAAGTTAAGTCGTGTTGTATTGAGTTTGTGTTCTCTGGCTGCACACGTAAGTATATCCATGTCGTGAGTGGAGTTTTCTCTGGCCGAGTCGTGCCCTTCTGCATCCGTGTACGTATATAGCACAGAATCTATGTGTCCTACTACGAATATAAGTCAAAGCATCATAGCATAAGGGAATGTGTACCGTATAACAGTAGCTTTGCCCAACAACGTACACAGAAAGACACAAACACACAGACACAGACACACACAAATAGTAGACACAGACGGACGGGAAAAGAAAGGAAGAGGAGACGAGGAGGAGGAAAAGAGAATTCGTGAATTGGCCACGTATTATCTGAACACGTCGATACGAAACGAACAAAGTTGAAGCAAAGAGAAAAGTTAATGATGAAAACCAGGAGTATGTGATATAAATTAAACGTTAGAACGAAGGATTGACCGGAAGCCAGCGTTTTCCTCAACGTGACTCAATTTTTACTCGATTCTTCAAAGCTATTCAATTCCCCGTAGTACATGCAGCAGTCCTATGAAAAATAGACCTTTATCGATTGGAGCTAATCTCCCGCGGTCTCCTCAGTTCAACTGATTAAAAAATTCTTTCGCACTCTATCCGCTCACCAACGCCTACCCACCACCACCACCACCACCATATTATGCAATCCTCCTCTCTGTGCATTACTGCATGTACTACGTACAGCCGGATGTACATATGCCTACTACCTAGCTCTCAGATCGTTAGTTAACTGTCGGAGCACAGATAATGCCACTCTCTCTCTCTCCCTCTGACTTTCTCCATGTGTGTGTGTATATACACCTAACAGTTAAAAATACTTTGAGTGGTAGTACAATTTTATTGGGTAATGGCTATACAGTCGGCATTTCTGTATCTCTGTACTTGTCGTAGTATTTATATGTGATGTTGGTAGGGTTTGCCTTGTCTTGTCTTCGCACATTGCGATCTGTAGGGCGAATTGGTTGGCTCGAGTCAGGGAATGAACAATGGAAGCTCTCATCTCTCTCACAGTCTCTCAGTTTGTTCTGATTTGTTATTTCTTTCGATGCTGTACACACACAGTGGTACATACGTTCTGTGTAGTTCACTAACACTGGACTTATTTAGCTTGGCCTGACTGACTGACTGAACTGATGATGGGAGTGGGGAGAGAAGGAAAGAGGAGAGCTGCTGCTAAGCTTATTGCTTGTCTGTGAAGTGACAAAGTCTGTGTATAAGTAAAAGCTGCTGCTGGTTGAGCAGAATACGCCTCCTTCTCCTTTCTTCTTCCCATTTAATCACTTTCAGCGGAATCTCCCGTTGTCAGCCAAACAATGTCAGATTTCGGTAGGAGAAGCCAAAGAAAAGAATTCCGGAATTTTAAATGGCCAAAACACTAATATCTGTCGATAGTCAGTTGTAGGATGCATTCCAGTCGAGGCCGTCTCATTAGTGTTGTCTTTCGATTTGTTCGTTTCGCTAATATTTTATTGTTTACTCCCCCGTCTTTTATATTTGTTTGCTGTGAGTGAGAGCGCTATTACTTTGTGTGTGTGTTTGTGTTTGTGTGTGTGTGTGTGTGTGTGTGTGTGTGAGAGAGAGAGAGAGTGATAGTAGAATCGGTGTTTGGAAGTCGGCCAAATCATTGCCAATGCTCAGCTCAACGCTACATCAGATGTGATTGTGATGCGACTCCAATATTTGCTCTGTATCTCTCTCTCCATTTGATATGTGGAGATTAGTAAGCGCTTTCCAGTTTTATGTCATAATATCCATTTGTGTATTTATTGCTGATATTTATTGTTCTCCCATTGACTTCTATTTACTGCTCTGGTAGTACATACACAGGCTTTGCATGGGAATTTTTGTTCGTATTACCTACAATGAACGTATGTTCTGTGAACTTGGGAGTTGGTTGGGCAATGAAATGAAATGTAGACTCAGCATGCACCGAGATACGAGGGGGATAGCTACTAACACAGAGAGAGAGAGAGAGATTCGCTCAGCTTGGCTTTGCTCCCTTCCGGGCCTCTTTTAATTTCACACACACACAAATGTCGGTAATAAAGTGAACTGAATGATAAAGCGAAGCAGTTGTTTTGTCCTGCGTCGATGTCCTGCTATCATCCATGTCCCTACATACATTCCAGTCAGATTCATTCAATTCATTTAACAGCGTATCTATTTCAGTAGATATATTCCGACCTGCCAAGAACTTGAAAATTAATGCCCAACTGAAAATGTGAATTGAAAAACGGCCCAATGGGTGGGCCGGAAACTGTCAACAAGCCGAATCAACTTGCCAAATAATTTGCTTGCGATTGCAACTAAAGTTTCGCTAAAATAGAGTTGCTCCGGGTCTTGAGCAACCATCTGTTTTTCTATGTAAATGCACAGCCCACACAGAAAGTAGTAGTGCTGGTTGTTGTAGTTGTTGTTGTAGGAGGCAGACAGAGAGAGAGAGAGAGAGAGAGAGAAGAATCTGAAAATATAAAATCAAATCTGCATGCGAGAATGCCAACAGAGGCGAGACAACAGTGCACTCCACTTTGCTAGATTAGCATACGTTCCTAGTAGTACATTATGTCTTGTAGCAGATACTGTAACTGTAGCTGTAGCGCACAATAGAAAATACAACTTTGACTTTTCTTGCAAAGAAACTTTTTTTCAGTCCGTTGAACATATTTTCAGCGGAGGAGCACACTCTCTCTCTCTCTCTCACATACACAATACAGTTTTAGTAGAGGAGGAGCCCGTGTAGCAGTAATAGTGGTAGGGCGCTTTATTCTCACTGGCTAAGTAATCATAAGCAGTCAGACTTAAACGAAAAGTCTTTATCAACTAATTGTGAAAAATAATAAGCGAGATGAGAAATTATCGATCTACATAAGTAGTGCCTTATATAGGGGAATGATTTCGCAGCCAGCATTTGTGCTGCATTAAAAGTCACTAAAAGTAAAAGGCGGCTGCTAGCACAACTACTTACTACTAGTGCCTCCCTGCTGATGACTATACTGTTAGTAGGGGAATAAAAATAAGTGAAAGAAAGTGAAAGTTCTATTACCGTAAGGAATTGTACTCGTCTACACACACATACACACAGATGCAAAGACTCTGCTCCCTTTGTCACTAAGTAAGTAAGTATATAAGTAGGTAAGCAGTGAGAGAGACTGGGAGAAAGGAAAGGACCTGGAAGTTAAGTTCTGCTAACTAACTAAGCCTTCAGTGACAAACTAGTTTCCTATACTTATATATACTTATCGCAACACATCACAGCTGCTTTAGTTTAGAAATAAAAACTTTTCATTAGACTCTCTCTCTCTCTCTCTCTCTCTCTCTTTGCGTTTCCGCTGGAAAAAATTGAATGTGCAGCAGGAGCAGAACAGAAGGAGCAGGAGGGGGGATTTCGCAGAAGAGAGAACGTAAACTTAATCCTAACGAAGTGACTACATGTTTACCTAGTCGTACAGCAACTACTCACTGCCATTATTCCATTCATCTATATATGAACAATATTCAGATTCACTGTCTAACTACTAAAAAATGGAGTATCCACTTTGTAGTATTTACACAATGAAAGCGAACATCTAATTCGTTCGCATTCATCTAGTGCAAAGTAAAGAAATATTATTATGTGCATGTGTTTGTGTGTTTTGTTGTGTTCCCTCGTATCTGTACAGGAATTTACATAAGCATAGAAGAAGTTCAGTCAACATTTGAGAAGTAATTAGGCGTAGACTTGACTCAAGTACAGTTGACGAAGGATGCTATTTCCTCAAAGGATCAGTAGGTGCTCATGAAATGTAAGAGAGTGGTTGTTCAGTGTTAAGAGCCTACGTACACAATCATACTAGCTTCTCAACCAGAGAGAACATAGACTATCCATATATTTATGTACGCAAATACAAATACCTTAAGCGTCCTATTCTTCAGCATTACTACTCTCTTCAACCCTTGTTCAGCTAAATATCTTGTACTTACATATAGTTACTGACATAGGTATAGACAGGCTACTAATGGTAGTAAGTAGTAGTTAAGTTAGTAGTTGGTAGTTTTATGTTTAGCGAGAGGATGAAATAATATTATGATGATGAAGGTATTGCACCTCCTCGGCGGTCGTGCTTGCTTGCTGCTATCTGTAATTTAGTTTGTTCATTTGTTGTTTCATTTATGCAGAGTGTCGAGGCTAAGCGACTGAATGAGTTACGGACGACTGGAGATAAGACAGTTGAAAGCAGTGCATTAAGTACACACTCCATTAGAATCGCAGATTTGCTTATTGTTAGCTAATGCGAACACAAACAGGCCTACTATACAATGAGTGACTGAGAGTGAGTGAGCCAGCAGACTTGGACTCGTCAACCGTTTCTGCCACACGGTGTTGCTTTCTCCGTCTGCGTCTCGCTCGTGCTGTCTTCTTATGGAGTGGTTTGTTTGCTTGTTTGTCTGTCTACTGTCTATGTGTGTGCGGCACTCTTCTCACTCGACAGTGGGAACAGAGCAGACGATGAAATGAGACAAACAAGGAAATCGTACAATGTAGAGGTTGAGCAGAGAGAGAGGGAGAAAAGACGGCACTAAGAAGCTATTACTAATTAAATGACAGAAGCTCCAATCTGTGTCTCTTTCTTGAGTCCTACTCACCTTGGCCAAATTAAGAAACTCATTGTCTCTCCTAAAATGTAATTCATTTATCAACTCGTTAATTTTCAGTTTCCTTTGAAAGGAGAACCAACTTTTATCATTAGTTTCCTTTCCATTCTACTTGGACGGAAATATTTTTTATCCTTTCGTTGAGACTGCCGACTGGGCGGCCGACGAACATTGTAACAACGACCATGGAGAAAGAAGAGGAGCGAGAAACAGAGACAGAGAGAGAGATAGAGAAAGCATCAGCCCTATTCTGTGGGCTGAAGAAGGAAAGCAGCCATGCCACGCATGTTTACCGTAGGAGTCATTAATAGCATTCCTTACAGCTCTTCAAGATCCGTTTGTGTCACATGCCGTCTCCACTAATGTTTCCACTAGACTACTGCACTTCCACCACTTACATACTTATTACGCTCACATTCCTTCGCGGACCAACTACCAGCACTAGCAACAGTAACAGTCACGAGGAGCAGTAGTACCCGATACTCCTGTAATCGAGTCACAGCCATCCACGCCGTCCTACATTTCCCACGACAACACACACACACACACACACACACGCACACATATGAACAGACACAAAGAGAGAAAAACGAGTGCACGGAGTTGTGCAGCGTTCGGTGAATGCAACGATGCTGACAATGCGAGAGACTGATTGTGAAGAGGGAACAGGACAACGCCTACCTTTCGAGATTTCCTTCATTATCAACTTCCTTTTCAACTTTCTCTCTCTCTCTCTCTCTCTCTCTCTCTCTCTCTCTCTGCAGCTCGTACATTACTACTTTATGATGACTCTAAAAGACTAAAAAAATAAAAGCCGAGAGTTTCTTGCCTTTGAGTCTGTATCTGATGGCCCCACGACCCTTCACTCCAATTGAACTTTTCCAATAATATATAACTAGATCAATGGCCTCTCTTTCTGGTGCACATCTCTGTACACTCAGACACAAAATATTCGGATGGTTCCTTCCTCCGTGTCGTGAAATGATGCACGCTTGCTTTTACATTCAATTCTCGAGTCATTCGAGATGTGGATGCTAGACAGGTGGCTGCCTGGCTCACTCTCTCCTCTCAGACTTAAATAATAGTATGTGTGAGCAGGTTTTAGCTCTTGGCCCGATATACGACCCAGTCTAACCAAATACAATACCCAGCAAGTACTTATAGTAAATCTTTGTAAGTAGTACTTGTCTTTTGACAAATATCATAGAACACTCCCAGCTCCAATGTTGACTGTTCGCTGTAGTTCTAGATAGTATGGAAATCCGCCAGTACACACATAATGGGGCCTTGTTAGAGGATGAAAAAATTCGATACAAATTCTGATTTTATTCTGAGAAGCAAAGTCTTCTCCAGTCATACTCCCACATGCTAAAGCAGCACGCTCTGTGGTATGTATACCTAGAAGTAGTACGTTAGTAGCTAGCGGCGCTGAGCATACTCCTATTTCATTAAAATCGTATGCTGTGCAGCATACATACATCGAAAGAGAGTCGAGAGAGAGAGAGAGAGAGAGGGAGAACAGAGTATCGACTGCTATTCGGCTCATCACTGACAGTCGTACACACGCAGTTCCATCAACATGCTGCTGCAGCAGCACAGAGATGCCTAGCCATTTGTATATGAGACCCTGTTGCGAAATGACTGTGTAAAATTGTTTACATGTGGCAAAAGGGCGTTTGCGTTCCGAGCTCACTTGCTGCTGCTGTTTCCCCCACCCTAATGAAATTAGGGCAATTACCGAGCTAGAAAATTATCTTTAAATCTAAATTATGTGTGTATTACTTGTAGTATGTGGACAAATAACTAAATCCCTTGTGAATAGTCTCTCTCTGTCTCTGTGTTTGTCGTTGCGCGCTGCATGCACTTTATGAAATTTTAATACCTTTTCCGCTATTGACTCTCTTCACTGTATCATATTAGAAATGAGTGTCAATATTGATTTATCCCTTGTGCTCCCCTAACCAATAGTTAGTTTTGGACAAATAATATATACCTAAATAATCAAACAAATTCCGCTGCATGCAATCCCCCAGTGTAGTAGAAGGACGTACGTATGGCTCCAATATGGATTTAGACGTAAGTATATTTAAGGTATCATAATAAATCGTCATAAAATATGGTGAAAATGCCGCAAGCATAAACACATCATGTACACAGATACAAATATATATATTTATTTGTTATATGTGAATGGAAATGGAGAAAACTTGCAGCAGCAGCTATACACAGAGAGAGAGAGAGAAAGTAAACATATGAATGTCATTTTATTCTGGAAGTAAGTACGTGAGGTTGTTTTGACTGCAGGCAGGACATTTCAATTTTGTTGCAAATTCAAAGAATATTCATATTCCGAGCAGATATGAATCTATAAGCTAAAAGAGATTAGTCATCTGGGTTCTTTCGTGTTGACCTGTTTCCGATTCCTCTCTCTCTCTCTCCTCCTCTGACCAATAAAGCTTTACTGTGTCAATATGTGCCCAAGAAAATAAATCCGTTTGCCTACAGCAACTCCGCTAAGATTTATTTGCGGTTCTATATATGTGCTTGTCATTTCTCCGCTGCTGCTGCTTGTTAGTACACAGACAGCGCGCCGCTGCTCCTTCCTCAATAGTACACGCTCCGCTTATAGTACACAGTCAGGCTAATAATAAGATCTTCTCTCTCTCTCTCTCTTTCTCTGTGTGTGTGTGTAGTTGTGTGATGTGTACCAGGGAGTGTGTATACACGCCAGAAGGAGAAGGAGACGGGAGCTGAATGTATAGTCATTCAAGACTTTGTACACCACACTGGATGTGGAGAGAGAGAGAGAGAGAGAGTGAGAGAGAGTGGAAGCAGCAGGAGCAGAGTCAATGGTAGGCTGTCTCTGTGTTGTTGCGACTCGTGTCCTTTCTCTCAGATGTCAATAGATCAAATAGCTAGTAATAAAAGGATCTTGTGTAAAGGTACATTAAAATGGACAGGGAATTATAACAAATTACAGCACGACTTCCACGAGCTCTCTCTAATTGTTCCTTGTTAGCGTCCACTCGGCTATAATTGTAATACTGACTGTATAATATTTATCTAGACTCCAAAGTATATACGTACAGTGTGTTTCGTCTGGTTTGAGTACACCTACAATAGACAACATGTAATTGTAAATATCTTTGGAACCACTGAACGGATTTTGATGAAATTTGCATATGTGGTACCTCAATATTTGGTGTGTCCACCATCGTTGGCTAGCATCTCCTCGATTCGGTTTTGGA
>JABASC010000624.1:0-35149 GCA_019776185.1 Plutomurus gul | reverse complement strand
CTAGTTTGTATGTACATAGTCTAACACCACCACGCATTACCAGTTTAATCGTCCATCTACTACCTCTATACCGTAGACTCTTTTTTGATGATTACTACTTGTATGCCAGCATGTGAATTACTTGAGCGTTCCCTTCATTTCTCGTCAATGTTGGGCTTTAGCGAAAATGTGAATACGAAGAGTTTATAGATATGCTACAGAATATGACGGAATTTATTTTGTAATAGCCCGGCACACTACATTACCAATTATGCTCATATAATGATGTAAATATTAGGGATAGAACAGTAGGAACAAAAGTTTTGATACGATACCTTTAAACTCTGTGTGTGCGTCTCATTTCACTCATTTCGTTTCGTGCTGGCCTCAATTTCGTGTAGCGCACATAATTACACATAAATATTATAAGGAGTCCCTAGTCTCAGATTATGAAGGAAGCTAGACCAGCTACGGGGTAATTATAAACTAATATATTTTCGTTAGTAGCTGTTTGCTTTCCGTTGCAATATTATACGCAGATGAATGTGAGATAGGACCATGTGTCAGCTTTACGTCTTTATGACGTGCTTTATGCGTGCTTCGTTCTGCCATTGCACTGTTTCACACAGCAAAGTCTCTCTCAAATGCATACACATGGTCCAAGTACTAGCTTACAATTAGATACCTGTGTCGTATTCAAATTGCATTCAGGTAGTGCTACTGCGTACATGATATTTTGCATTAATATTTGGAATTACACCTGTATCCACATACATACCTGTATTGAACGTGAGACTGGTATTTTCCTTTCATTTCCACGTTTCGTTTTTAGACAATTCTGAGTAATTCGTGATTTTCCTTCCTGCGACCGGCAGCCTATACCACTGAAGGGCAAAGTCAAAGACTTACGATCGACCCGAGATAAGGTTCGTTGTGTGTAAGAGAAATATGACAGTTTCTCTATTAGCGAGCAGATGTTGCTCAAATTCTATTTCGTTTACTAAAACTCTAGGTAAAAGTGTTGTGCCTACTTCCTTTGAACTGGTTGGCCAGAATATGTGAATGCACGATCTATAAAGTTGACACATGTATAAACACGATTTTGCTTATTTGCACGCTTTTGACGCCCAAACATCATGCAATTAATACACGATGTGGGCAGGACTCAATAAAATATTAAATTCCACTCATTTTCACAAAATTTATAGACATTTTTGCTGTTTCCTTGGGCTAAACGTGGGAGAAAGTACCTATATTGTTGGCTATTAAGCACGACTTATATTGTGCTTGGCAGTGAGTCTTGGAATTTTGAAGAGTCCATACAGTCCGAAATCAGGGGTAGCCTTTTTTTCTCTTGTAATCATGCTTGCAGGCTATTAGCTCACCTGCTGGATGACTGCCTGTTCATTTTAAAGAATTATATAGCACACATAAAGAACAATCCGTCAGTTTCTTTGCGTTAAGGTCGTAAGTCGATGACAAATAGACACCAGAACTGGAACAGTAGTCGACTTGTTGCTACTAGTACCAACATTACCGTTATGAAGTAGTAGAGAACCTCCGTTCAGTAATGCTCCATACTTTTCCGTAGAGAGAGAGAGAGAGCGAGGGAGAGCTCGGAGGTTGGGTACTCTGTCTTCAGTCGACTTTCCCCTGCTACGACTACTACAAATAGTTTACAGAGAAAAAGGCAAAGCTCAGCACACACAGAATGTCTGAAAGCGTTATAACATATTTTATGAGTAAATTACCTACAGTAGTGAATAGTTATACGGAATGTGGACCATACGGCACAGTCACTCTAAAGTCCATTAGGTGAGACACGACAGTATTTTCGAATTGTGTGAGAGCTCATCTCATCAGGAAATTATACTTTCTCTTTGTAGCAGAAAATAAAATGATGTAGCATTCGGCCACTGAGACAGCGCCATTAGACTAGTTGCAATTGAACGTAAAAATGTCATTTAACTTATGACAAAGGGAGTCGTAAATTATTTGCGAAGGCAATAAAAATGTTTGGCAAAACAATGATAGCATAGAGTTAGCTGGAGTTAATAAATAGATTATTTTAATGCACACAAGGAAAACGGTTCAATGTGTTGCACATTCAATGGAAGAATAAATAAATAAACTGAACTCCGCCGCTCACTTCCCACCAACGAATCATATTAAATATGTGAACAAAAGGAGAGCAGAATGCTCGCTACAGCCATTCCTCCACCTATGTATACTACTATATGCTACTAATATGCTATAGTATATGTCATGTCACCTCGACTATTTCAGTTTTAGTCACAATAGAAAGTAATGTGTATCCTTGCATGTCTCAAAGGGAAGGAGTAGGAGCCCAACCCAACCTTCAGCAGAGTTGTGTAGTAACAAGCGCAAGCCATTAAAGATGCGATTGTGATAAGGAGTTATCTATATAGATATAATAGGTTATATAGGTGGGCAAATATACACAAGTAGAAGTGGTGTACTAGTGTGAAGCTTTGCTTTCATTCACGCTAGAAGTATTTACACATTTCCAGGGAGAGAGAGAGAGCGCGCGCCATAAAGCTCATGATATCAATCAAAATACAAAGTTGAGCAGAAAGTGGAGCGTACAGTTGCTAATAGGTCATTATTGCGTCATTTCGCATTAGATAAGGCATAGCACTCGGTTCGAGAGCACAGAATGCCAAAAAATGTGTAATACAAGTATGTAAAAGTAGGAGTTGGTGGGCCACGAGTCGGAAAAGTGTAAAAGAAGGGAAATATGAGATATACATAGGTAGGGCCATGAACCGAACAAGATAGTCAAAGTGTAGGTATTTTATGCAGATAGACATCTGCTTAGCACATGCACGGTGTATAATTCAGTGAGCAAATTAACCTTATGACATGTTTTTCTAATTTCCTCATGATCCATTTGCTCTCTGTGTCACATACGGCATGAGTTATAGTGATTCGGAACTTTTACACTTTTCAATGCACTTTTTAACTGGCATTCTCGTGAGTTTTGTTTGCTGCTCCATATTATTATGTAGCCTGATGGTGGGTCATGCTATATGCATCGTCTCATCCTTTCTGCACACAGCAGTACCAGTCGGAGTCAACCATTCAGAAAAGAAAAGAAAGATAAACGAACAGAGAATGAAAAGAAGTGTGCAAAAGTAAGCAGAAGGCAAAAGTGGTGGAATGTCGTTCTCTTTTTTCTGATACGGTCGTCTCCTTGTCTCTCCTGTCTCACAGAGACTGTATTATAATATGGTCTTCCATTTGGAGCCGTGAATCGACTGAGTGAACGAGCACACACACACACACACACACAAATGCAACTAACTACAGATAGTACCTATACATTTATTTTTGCAAAGTAAGTACAATGGAAATGCTGTGCAGCACATGCTCTACTACATACATAGTACAGTATATTTACTTTAGCAAATTGCTATCACAGTTCCTTCTTCGTTACTGATGTTATGTATACATACGCACGTTGGTATACATGCATGTATTCCCCCTGTCTCTGCTATGAGAACAGATATTAAAATGGTGGTGGTAATGCTGTGCTTTGCAGTTCTGCTTCGGTAATATAATGACATAAGTGAAACCCACTTGAAGTTGAAGGAGATAAGACCTTTGCCAGCTTTTTAAAAGTTCCCTTCTGGCTTTTGGCTGTACTTACTACGTCCTATATACCCTGAGCTACATACTACATGCTGCACATCGCTTTCTTTTTTCTGCAAATGTGAATTCTGTTCCCTTTCTTCTTCTTCTTCTCTTCTCCTCCTACTTCTTCTTCTTACTTCACCAGCTTTGCCACATACATGTGTATGTGCTCATGGTTGGCTTCGTTTGCGTAGCGCTGAGCTCAGTGAAGTTGAATTGACTTTACTTGACTCGACTTGACTTTTTCCTTTAATGTCTGAAAGTAGGCACACCGTCGCTAGTCACAAAACACTACCAGCTAATTACTTCTTATCATGCCTTGTCGGTTGGCTTTATCATCTGCCACTCAAATATTAACTACACACAGCGCTACTACTACAGATAGGTGGTGGTGTGGCGGTGGTGGCGGCTCTGTGATGGTGGTGGGGCTTTTGCACAGCCATTTTATTCCCACATCAAAGTATTATGAGCCAACCTCGTACTCCAGAGTATCGTCATGAATGCGTAATAATTCTATTTTATATGCAAGTGAGAAGTTGTTATCTGACTACACTGTAATATGTATATAAAGGCGCATTGCATTTACTCAATGCATGTTCTGGCACGAAGCAATGGCAGTGTGTTGTTGATAAAAATGCTTTGGCTCAAACGCAATTGGTGTTTTATTTCGAAAATTTACGTCAATTTGATTGACTAAATTACAAAGCGAATAAAATAATAGGAGAACGTTACGAGTCGTGTATTTTATGTATGTTGTAAGGTAATGCAATACGTCATTTAACGATCCTTAAAGATAATTTAGTCGAGTTTTATGCATTTGACACAGATCGGCTGGAGGCAGTCATGTTCTGTGTACTTTATGCTATTATATTTCAAAGGGTATAGCTATGGCCTATATGACCCAGTAGTATATATTTATAGTGGAGCACTAACAGGAGGTGCATACTCTCACATCCATAAAAGAGTGTGCATGGCACTTAAGTTTATGAATTGTAAAAGTAAAAAAGAAAGGCCATGTAAGAACGTGTGCTTGCAAGCTAAGGGAATGCAGCAATGGTTGAGTGGCAGTCGGCATAAGGGCTGTGTGTGCTTTGTTTAGTTGAGAGTTTAGCGGATTGCTTTGCTGGTAAATAATTTGATTCTGGACAAGGTCTCCTTCTCGTCTCATTTTCACCAGCGCAATCATAAACTGGAGGAAAACAGTTGTCGAGTCTTTTGTTAATCTTAATCGGAGTCCGTGGGGAGTCTTTCATAGTAGTGGCCGAATCACCGGGAAGACATAGGCGAAATAATAATTTCCAGCAGTAAGTTGTAAGTCTGACAAAATTGAGCCGCTACTCAAATCAGCAGGTTCCCTTTCACTGCTTTTACAGGAAATTCGCTATACTATAGGGAGAGAATTTAAGTTCTTCAGAGAGTTGTAGTTTTGCAGTTGGTGTGTACTGTTCCAGTCACAGTAAGGAATCACAACACGTAAAACAACTAGGCGACAGCTGCTCTTTTTTTCCCGAACTTTTTTTTTTACTCGTTTCCCTTTCTCGTCCTTCGACGATATATTGAATTTTGAAGGTAATTTATGTTTTTGCACTGTGACTCTTCACATAGCTGCAGAGAGCAGAGCAGGCTTCCGGGGTTATTACTGCCGACATACATACATAGATGTGAAATCGGCACGGTGAAGGGAACTACGAGTGAAAATGGGATGGGAGCAGTTACAGAGCTATAAGAACCAAGGCAATTTCAATGCCATCCATCCAAGAGTGCTACTTGGATACTTCTTGCTTATTGCTACCCGTCGTCTCAATCGCAATAGCAATAGAAATAGCAATCCAATCGTATCCAACCGAACTCAACCAAATCCAACAGAAGCTCGGCTTGACTGAAAACGAAGCCACAACGTAAACCTTTGCAGTTCAGAAAACTAGTCAAGAGCTCTCAAAGAAACAGAAAGAATTTGAAGTAACAAAGTAAATTCAAGTAAAGTAAAATGAAAGTATCTGCCTATGACTCCTCTCGCAGCCAACCGAAGAAACTTGGGGAAAGCACGACGAATCATGTTTAGCGTATGTAGAAGTAGTGGCAAGCACTAGTCTCACATCACATCCGAACAGAGCACAGAGAGTTCTGCTGCTGAAGACAAGGGAAAACTGCTCGGCGGTTGAACAGCAGCATTAGTATGTGTGTGTACTTATGCGTCTTCCAGCTGTCCACCGTATAGCTTTCTCCGGCTTAGCTGCAGCTTTGTTGGGAAGGATCAATAATCGGATCGGATCAGTTCACATATCTACTGTATGTATGTATACGCACACATTCGTTATAATGGCAATGTGCTGTAGATAGTGAGTGAGTGAGAGGCGAGACTTAAAGTTTAGTTTTACAGCAAGAGAGAAAGGGAGAGAGGGAGTCGAAAGAGAGATGGGAAGCTTTGCTAAAAATATATGGCACGGAATAGATGAGGATATTTTTGCCATCACGAGAGAGAGAGAGAGAGAGAGAGACTTTCCCTTTTGTGAATGTCGAATTGAAGAAGGCAGATATTCTTGGGTCTTGCTTTCTCCCTCCTGACTTTTTGTTGGCTACTTGGTTACACAAACTCTTGAGACGACTATCTCCTCCAGGAATATAAGAGGACAGAATCGACAGAAAAGTAAAACGACTCTCTTCTAGTCAAGTCTACTCATCTCCACTGAAGTTGTGAGATAGCTTCACAGATAGTATGACTCTTTTCACATTTCACTTCTCGTGTACACTGCACTTAGTTCCTCGTTGTATGCACTTTGAAATTTGTACAAACATCCGTTCCGTTGTTCTGTCTTGTCCTGTTCGTTTTTCGCGAAAGAGAAATGCCTCCTCCTGTCTCTCGCCCTTCGTCTCCATCCAAGTGTGTAACAGGATAAGGACCTTTCTCTAGTGAGAAGCAGGGAAAAACAAGAAGTAGAAAATAAAAATGAAGAAAGTATGTGTTTCCGCCTGTCACTGAAGACTGTAGGAATAGCGTGAGTGGAGACTGTATAGCTAAAAGAGTGAAGGAGCGAAATGTGATTTGAGTTGTGATTTTCGAATGTTTGAATCACATTTAGGGTCCGCAATTAAATAAAAGTGGAACCAGATATTATACTTTGTTGTATGTAATAGTGCACGAAAACATTTGTGGTATGAACATTTACAGATATTCAATGACTATTGCTGACCCCGTGCCGGGCCACTACGACCTACCGAAATAGCGTTTTTCCGGGTTCCTCGGCTTTACCCGGCTGATTTTGCACCAATTTTTTTGAAAACACCGACTTTTTTCGGTTTCATACGAATTTTGCTGTTTTGAATAGAGCCCAAAGTTTTTCATACGGCGACACTTTTATAGCGGGGTTGGAGGAATGAACACATTTCCTTCTGGTGTCTCGGAGGGCACCCATCACGTATGTTTCGTCAGATGTCACTTCAACTTTCTCCGACAGTCTCTATACTGAGTTTTGCAACTTTCTTGAGCTCGGATTTCTTGAGCCAGTGTACACTTAGGAACCCTCCGTTTAGCCCTTATTTTAATTCCCATTTTCTATACATTAAAATAGTGAAACGAAGATTCAGGAATTTTAAGTTTCTGGGCAGCAGCACTCACGGCTACATACTGGTATTCGGTGAAAGTCTTTTTTATGGCTTTTAATTTTGCAGGGGTGACTACGGAACATGTTCTTCCTGAACTCCTCTGGAATTCCACATTTTCTGAATCTCCATACTTTGATAATATACCTGTTGATTCTTGTTTTTGGAATTCATTCTTCCTTGAAGTGGTGCCAGGTCAAATTTAATCAAATTTCGCCACGAATTTATGGTCCTGATAAACGTTCTCTTTTTGCTCGATTATTTTTGAATTTGTGCATTTTTGAATTTCAAAAAGCATGCCATGATAAAAATGCTATTTTAAAATTCTTAGATTATGGTTTGGACGTATTTTTAAATGGTTTTTAGACATGTTGGTCATACAGAGACTCCTGAGCTAGTGACCACGTCAATCGAGGCCGCAAGGGTCCAGGTTCAAATCTCGGTTTATTAATTCCTTTGCAAAAAGGAACTAACAGTAGGAGTATCAACTCCGTCAAGCTGCTCATACAAATTACAAATAATTTGCTAGTCTACGTGCTGATTAAGGGAATTTGTGTATAGTGGCAATCCAAATTAACCTCAGTGTGAGACGAAAAAAAAATTTTTGTGTGTCACTTTGGGTTTCTTGACTACATTTTACTTATCTGTTGAGAGGTCGGATGAAGGGAGAGCAGGGTTGCTAAAATCTGACTAATCAGTGGTTCAGTAAATCTGTACAAAGGAGAGCTGGTAATACTCCCGATTCTGCTGGAGTGTGCCCTACGATCGTACTTCTGTATAGTGCGGTCGTACTTGTAGGTATGCTCGAAATAAAGTTATTAAATCCACTACAGTGTTCTTCGAACATTGTTGATCCGGAGAGGGGTACATATGTAGTTTGACTTTCACTTCAAAGGAAATAGAGCATATTAGGTTCCTAATCCTTCGTAAATGAGGTGGGCACTTCATGAGACAGATGGTTTGATAAAATGTGATTCTGGGAAATGAACGAAAATCCTAGTAGAAAGTCGGCTTAGGTATTTTGAACACGGGCTCGGTGAAATCAGTTATTAATACTTAGGCTTCTCTACCCGAAACAATACGCTCTGCCTTCTTCTCACGTTGACTACTACAGTGTACTACATAGGATATGTGTACATGAATGATACACGACAGAAGGATCACTTGTACTACATATGTATATCCTGGTGCTGTGCGAATGCTTTAATATATATTGACACAACAGTTGGAGTATTTACCGCTATCATTTACGAAATATCCCCTCACTAACACTCTCTTAACCGAAATATTTTATTGTATGTATTTTTTGGATAGGACCTGGAGGACGTGGAGAGCTAACAGGACTTTATCCAGGACCGTACTTCGACCAGGAGAGAAATCATGAGAATGTCTCAGCTCATGTGGGAACTCACGCCTTCTTACCTTGTTTCGTGAAACAAATAGGCAATAAGTCCGTAAGTTTTACCGTTTATCCTTTCTTTTTAGCATGTTAGAAGCAGTGCTCGCCTGGACAGACAGTGTCCGTCCAAAAGTGTCCAAAACTCAAAATTTCATTTTAACAAAATGAATATTTGTTTAATATTATTTTGATGTTAAAGTTAATTTTCCTTTAATAAGAGTAGGTATGTACATGTATCAATAATAGGTATCGTGTGTTCAGTCTTAAACTTTAGGACTCTGACATTGAATTGCTCTGAAACTACAATACCGATTTAAATTTTTATGTATCTTGTTTTGAATAGGAACAAATTTTCTACAAAATGTGACCATAACCGACTCTGATACACTGTTGACATCTCTGATAGACACTCCAGACGCATTAGAGCACATTTCAGAGTAATAACTTGTCAAAGTTTCTGTATGGTTTTGGGACCCCTTCGTCTGACTTTTTCTCTGAGGTAGGGTCATTGAAAGAAATCTGCAAGGGTCAAATCGGGTGATCGAGGTGGCCACTCTACTATGGTGTGCTGGTACTTCGGCGTAATTTTTAACATCCAAATACTTTTTAAACAGACAAATAAGGCATTTCGAATATTCGAATTTTTTTCTCAAACTGAGAATACAGTTCCAAGTGTAGTGCAAACGCACTTTTCTTATCGTTATATATATGTAAGTTATCAATTCGTTATAAGATAGTGCTTAGTGCTCATTCAGGCTCTTTTGCTGAAAACAAAATACTTTTTAAATATCTCTATTACGGAGAATTTCGGGTAGCAACGTCTGTCAGCGACGACAGCGTTATAAATGATGATTGTCACGTTTTGTAGAAAATTTCTTCCTGTTCAAAACAAGGTACACTAAATAGAAATCGGTCTAATGGTTGTAAAGTTTTAGCCGAACCGGAACACCCGATATATACATTTAATTTAATTGTGGATTGTACAAAATACAAGCTATCAAAACTCTTTTGCCAGTTTCTCTTCGTTCTTCTCATTTTATACAGGGGATTAAACTTTTCGGAGTGCAAATGTGTAGAGATAGGACTTGCTCAGGATTGACGCAAGGCCTATTCCAATCACTACAAGATGTAATGATGGTATACATACGACATACATGTAATACAAGTTGACGAAGATAACTGCAGTAGATACTTTTTCTAATTGCCCTGAATCACCGGAACTAGAGAGTACTACTAGTTTATGCATTTCGCACAGCGAAAAGGATGTTTCAAGCTGCATTTGTATGTGTATTTATATTTGGACACTTTTGGACATTTATGGACATTTTTGGACAGTGGTCGTATAAAATGGATTTTGGACGTCCAAAGGCGAACACTGTTTTTATCGCTTAGGAAAATACATTGGAAATTCTATGTTGTCAGCATTTCTTCCTACCTAATACATTGAAGTTGTTTTTCCAGGTGACTCAATATTTTCATGTGTCTGTAGCAATTTTCACAGCACGCCAAGAAAAATAAATGCACAGAGAGGATGAAGACTCTTTTCCCCAACGCATTGTGAGATATTAAGTTTGTTCTGTACTCACCCACTCACAACGTTGTCAGTTGTTACTTGTATAAAAATATTATTTGACATTGTCAATGTGACATGAATTTGTACTCCCTGAAAGATTTTGGTCGTATTAATTTGTCTACTAGTACGAACTGGCTGAATGTGACCGCAAAAATTTCCAACACTTCCCTCTATCAATACAACCGTCAACCGCACTTATCTACTTTCACACTGTAAAAACAATTTTTGCATCAAACGCAAGCAAGTATAATAATATACATTCAAAAAGTTGTAGTAATAGCAATATCTGTCGTCTCTCCCCGTCTGTGTCTCAGCCTAAACAGCAACAATTGACACTTTCCTTAATACTCAACTAACACCAACGCCACTTTAGTTTTTGCACACGATGATGTGCAACTTCTGAATATATCTAGAATACAACGGAAATGTACGATTCCTGATATGACTGTGCAAACTAAATATGGTTCCCCGTGTAATGCAAGTAAATACTTTTAACAAAATTTCAAATTGAAACTTCAAAACTCTGTGCAATTATATAGTTCTACGGAATGTACGGAACCGTCATGATGTCATGTTGCTCACAAATTATTTACATGCTTTTATGCATGCTTACTGGGTCAAATGCTTTCTTATCTATTTTGGTATACTGTTTTAATGAGCTTTTTCAACAGAAATTATCGCAAATAATAATTTTATGTCCATTATGTCTTGGTTACTATTCCATACATATCCACGATTGGTAAAAAAAGAAATTAGTTTAAAAGTTTCTCTTCATTTTCCATTGTTGCGGGTTGTAAGTTGGCCTGCTCCACGGGTCCACCTGCATCCATTGTTGTTTAGGCTCTGACAAGTTGGATAACGTTGCATAATATTACAAAAAGGAATTCCGACAGTATTGGGCCTCCCACCGAGGTTTCTTCAATGATGGACTCTTATTTGTTTCTCTGTGAACCCTTTTTTGAATCACTGTCCAAAATAGTAAGCAGTGCATTCGTTTTATTTAAAAAGTACACTCACTCCGAGCAATAAGAATACATATTATTTACATACACGCCTGCGATTGGATGAAATATTTCTTATTGTGACTGCAGTTCATTCAACTTTTTCTGGCAAACAAGATGGAAATATATAAAATGTATTCTATAGAGGAGCACAATAATATATTCCCATTTTTCTTGAGAGTGTAGTGAAAGCTTTTAAACTTATTGTTCGTACTGTTTTTTCCTTCTCTCTGTTTCATTGACACTGTTTACTCAAATCCACTGTGAGATGATACAGAGGGACGATTGTGAAGAGAGATAGGTGACGCTATGCAGCCCTTCCTTTCAATATGCTTAATGTATCTGTTAGTTATTCGCAGAATAAATGGCAATAAGCGCATCAGAGTTATCGTGTGAGCGTAGACGAGTGTACGCTATGGACAATAAATAGTTGAGCATTACTTATGTACGTAGTTCAGCATACGAATATGGTCTTGGCGATTTTTTATGAATCTCTTGCAGCCAGGAAAGTTGGCACTTACATGGGATAGGGAACATTGAATCATGCAGACAAGGGAACTCAAACAAGAGAAACTGAACAAGGAAAGACTTATCATGTGAGTCAAGATGAAGATGAAGGAAGATCCGAGGTGTTCATGTGTGTCCGTCAGCGGAAGACGAAGAACAAGAAGAAGAATCGTTTTGTCTCCGTCATTCCACAACTCATCTTATGTCAACTCATCCATTCTGCCATTACTCTCCTTTATTTTAGACTCACTCATTCGCGCTCCTCTCTTTCACTCTCACAGCCTCCTTCATTCATTCACATCCACTTTTTATATTCCCTCTATATCCACTATCTACTATCCACAACTGTATATTCAATGTATTCAATGTACAGAGAGCTGCAGGTTGGCTCCCACTCCCTACTCTCATCTCACACTCGTACACAAGCTCATAATATTAGAAGATAATATTTGCAACTGAAATAGACCATCTCTGCAGCAGCAGCCACTTTTCCTTCTACTAATTCCACTATTCTGTATTTTCTACAAATTGCACAACCTACTTCTTGGTATTATTATTTGTAGTACGGTGCTTCATCTGAGATGGATCTATAAAGATCAGGATCAGTGTAGCCCTACTACCAGTACTTAGTGAGTGGCAAGTAACGTGGGGCTGCTGTGTGAATATATTTCCCCTTGTGCATATGCACCATCCGTTATTACGGTGGCACACACATAACTACTAGTGGTGGTAGTAGCAGTAGAGAAAATAGACGAGAGAATACCAATTGAGTTACAGTTGTTGCAGTCCCTGGCACCGAGATTCCAGGCCACTTTCAGCACGTTCAACAAGAAATCTGTACTTTGAATAGACTATCCTGGTGCAAGTCTCTGGATGTACGTGCAGGATTTGTGTCTTACAAGGAGCACATTTTGACATATTATTCCACTGTATCCACCACCACCACGGCCACCTATATCTAACTATCCATATCTTGTGTAGAAGCCCTAACGCCTCTTCCACCACCACCACTACATACTTAGTAATAGTACAAGGGAGAATATAGGAATTCTTGTATAAGGTGTGAGCGCGATATAAAATATTTTAGACTTTGAGCAAGCAAACTACACTACCCTCTGACTGTGTACACGTAGGCACATAGAGAGACACACACAGAGAGAGAGAGAGAGAGAGAGAGAGAGAGGAGCTATGTAGTTGCTTTTCTTCTTAAGGAAAGAACAAGTAAAGCACATTGTACATACATAGTTGTAGGGGAGATGAGGAGACAGTGCACTGTGGCAGAGTAGGAGCTACAAAGAGAATTATGAGATGCCATCCATATCTATCCCCACTATTTTTCACACAGTTGCCTACATTGCCATTTTCTGTTCTCTCCTTTTCCATCCAATTCTTTCCTGTCTTGTCTCTCATGCTAAACGCTCAACATAACAGAACATAACTAACGTGATGCCAGCATGCAATCATATATTGTGAGCGTAGCTCCCCATTATTCTTTAACCTTAGCTCTCATTCAACTCTGCAATCTTGTAATCTTTGATACGAACTTTTCTGTAGCACAACACGGCCTGGCTATTTATCCCGTAGGAGGAGGAAGACCAAGTGTGAGCATAATAAATGTATCTTATCTTTTCGTATTAAATTATAACCCTAATGAATTGAATGGGAATCAAAGCAGCTGTGATAACTTGACAATGAAACGTGTTTGGCTTTTATGGAGACGGGGAATCCACCAATGTGAATCGAAAATTCCTCACTCTCGATCAACGGTAAGCTTTCTCCGACGCTTTCTTGTCTATTGTCTGCTCTCAGTCTCTACGTTAACCATTCTATGTGGCTCCGCATGAATCATTCATTACTGTTTTTGCACGTCTACCACTGATTTTACATGCAAAACACAAAAGCTACATAATATTCCTCCTTGTTCGAGTAAACATCTTCAAGACGTACTGTAACACCAATTGCATCAGTAAGCGCAATAGTAATTATAGTCTAAAATCTGTGTACTTTAGTGGAATCAAATATACCTAAATATAATGAACAGTAACCGATACTATTACAAATGGTGTCAAATTTTGTCAAATCTCAAAAGGAATCACTAAACAATTAAATTAATTTTTGCGTTTTAACTTTTCAAAATTTAGAACCTATACATTTGTTTATTTTATTTCCATGTATAAATACGTAGTGTTCTGTATGTGCGTGTACTACTACTAAAAGTTACTACAGTGTGTAGTACACACTAGATCAATACACTAGGTATGTATAAGTATTTGCATTCAGTGTACTGTGTAGTTCTGAATGAACAGTTTAAAATGTATAAATAGTTTACATAGTTGCAGCTCATGCGGAGAGATTCAGATATCTTTGCCGACATTGTGGCTGTGAGTGGAAGAAAGTTGACAAAAATTCCTGCGAAACGCCAGCACGATATAAAAACTCGACAGAGTGATATTTTTTCGTTTTGTGTACTTCCTCAGCCCTTTATGGGGCTTTCCTCTTCTTATTAGCAGTGCGACGTTTGTCAATGCAGCCCTAGAATGGGAATGAAGTAATAGTAATTTCAGTTTTCAATTTGTTTTTCTATGGTCGCCATGCCCCTCCACTTCTCTCTTCTCTCTCTCTCTTTCGTATACGAGTATGTGGATAACGACCTACAATTACATATTACATTATACGATTGACGATGACTACTGCTACCACTACTACCCCTTTCTATAAGCAATCATAGTGTTTACATTCATTGTATGTACATACATTCAGACATTATGAAATCCTTTTTCGTCGCCGAATGCATTTTATGCGAATGAGTTAGCGGAAGCAGTTAATGCAGAAGGGCAATAAAATGACGGTTTTCCAGAGTGGATAGATGTGGGTCATAAAATAAAAACAGCCCATATAGATCATTTCTACCACTCATTTCAGCCACACACACTTACTCGTGCTCTCTCTCTCTCTATCTTGGAGCAGCAGCAGAAAATCCTCTGCTCAACTGTTCTTCTGACTCCGCCAACACTGTCTATGTACACATAGTACACATAGTAGTTACACATTGCGTCTGCCGAGTACATACCTTGCCATAAAATCCAAACTAGACACAAATGCAAACAAAACCTTGCAGCCAACCCTGTGAATAGAGATGGCGGAACATTTCTTTGACAGTCACACAGTAAAAAGTATAAATATCATGTACATTGCAAAATAGCAGCTAGCCTGTGATTGGTGCGGATCTAGTTATACATACAATTCCTGTTTGACGATCTGTCCACTATAGATGTTTTCGTATTGATTTCTAAAAACGACTTTCTGCACTAAAGCTCACAGTTTTATTGCTATTGGATTCTCATAACTAATTTAAACGAAAGTCCATTTGGTTCCTATCTGCATGCATCCATTTTTTATTTTCTCCCTTCATTACAAGAGGAATAAATAAAAATGCTGGTCTTCCTTTCTTTCCAATTCTATTTAATGTCCACACAGAGAGATAGTGGCTTGGAAGCCATCAGAGCGATAAAAATTTATCGCTTCTTTTTAGAAGGAGTTGTTCTCACAATTTCCAATTTTTACTGCAGCAGATAAAGTTGTCAGTGTCGTAACCGACAACATAAATAAATAAATGGATGATTTCACGACAAGTCGGTGGACATTATCCATATTTTGTTGCTTAAGTTTTGTACAGATGCTCATCACATTATTATCTATATCTTAGCAGCTACCAGTATCTACTAATGTTCTTCTCTAATGTTCTACCCTGCTGACTCTTTTGCATCCTCCGCCCTCAGCAACTGTCAATGTACATTTTATTGCGCCACTACATAGACATCTCACAGATCCCAAGTAACAAATATGAATTGTTATGTGCGACAGGGTTTAGCTGTATGATCCATGTTCCCCTTAACCTATGACCTACAACGTGAATACCTCAAAAACTGACCTTATCTACAGGAAATTGAGCAGAGTCATGATCCCAGTTGGGATAACTTCGAATAAATCTGTTTAAAGCCATTCTGCCATGTCACTAATTTTTGTTCACATTCTGCAACCCCGTGGACTGGCCCCGTGTAGTCTGCCAGTAGAACTCGACCGCAATTTCATGTGAGCTGCAAACATAACCATTAAATCCTATGGGGAAACTTGACAATGTAGATGAAATTGTGGCTTTACTACGTGAGTCTGGTGCTGCCACACAAATTGAACCAAGCATATTGTCTACATCCAGCACATCTAAAGATTTCATACAGGGTATTACACACTATGCAAAAAAAGACCCACAATTGAATAACAAATGTGTACATGCACTTACGATAGATACATTCAGTCATAGTTGACGAAAGACCCTGCTACGATGGCACACGGATGGGAAAGAGTAATAGAAGAATTTAGCGCTGTGAGAATTGAGCTACAGATGTACGATTTGTCTTCCCAACAAATATCTCAATGTCAAAATACTTCCATAAAGACAATCTTAATTGTTTTCAGTTGCCATTTGAGACAATGTTTTATTTCAATATTATTAGTCCATGAAATCGTAATGAACGATAAAGAACTAATATTACGTAACTTTTTCTAGTACGACAATCGTCCGAAACTACTGAGGCTACTTGCTATAGTTACTTATATATATATAAGTACATAGGTTTATGAACAGTGAATAAATATATTTCTCAAGTTTGGCATTGAGAGGACTTATATGGAGCACCCTGCACATTTGACACTGTCAAGCAATAAAAAGTTTTGTCGACTGAACTGACTGAACCTAGTGAACTTTTGTGAGTAACTAGATGAAAAGCGGAACAGACACAGAGAAGTAGTGCGGAGAGACGGCGAATGGTGGTCGTAGTCCTTGTATACGCAGTGGTAACATGAATGTGATGTGATGTTGGTAGGTATTTGGTACATATTACTCCCATCACCCAGACTTTCGGACACAATAATATATCATGGCCAATGCGACAGTTTTATGGTGAGGAAATATTAACTGGGAATTAGTCACTCTCTTTCTTTCTTTCACCGTTTTATTCTCCAATGTCTCGATGCAGTCCTATTTTGTCGTCTTCTCTCTCTCTCTCGCTCTCTCGCTCTTTTGCCTCTGTGTCCTTATTCGTTATGCTTTCTGCACTAGTGTTGCACCCTTCGTCACCTCCCGTCCGTCTCCCCACACCTACATAGTATTTAATATTATTTCCAACAGACATAACCACTCTTGCACCGATACCAAATATTTCCCCTGGTGAATCATCCTCTTTGAATATTGTCTACAACGTACTTAATAATGACACTTACTTATTATCTGCTACAATGACAAAGTAAATAGTTAAGTCCATATTCTTTTTACTTGCCTCATAAAAGCAAACCCTTCCGAAGGGGGACTCCTAAAAAATTTACCGCCTCGTTTATTGCTTCTGAACCTGTGGAAATCAGGAGAAGCTTTCAACGGCAGTTATTAAGATGGTTTTAATGTATTTGTACCTTGAAGAGAAGACGTTAGAGCACACTGTAAAATATGTTTATTGTAAAAAATAATGCTTGAGACATAACGAATGCATAAAAGTTATTACAGACAGCAAAGCCAAACCCAGATATCTTCTAACTTAATTGGATATCATTCTCATAAAAACATTTGTCAATTTGTTGTTCTTCAATTCAATTTTGAATCGTTTACAGGCTAAATTTCTAACCTCAGTGCTGGAGGGGAACTATGATCCAGCGAAAAATTCCTAAAATATATGGAATACATGTTGTTGTATTAACTTTTCAATGATCGATTTATCTCGAGTGCATTAAAAGTACACCGACGTATTAAGTATATACACGAGATTTGTGAATAGAACTTTTCTGCCGATACGTTGTCCTGTTCATTTGTTTGGTGGAAGGAATTTTTTCGAATCGCCTCTGTAAACAATTAGGTTCACACTTTGGAGGGACGCGGTGGTGCAGGCTTTGCCCTTAAGGTGTGCATGAAGTGTGTAGGCACTTTCGGTGGTCAAATGGAATAAGATGGACTGTAAGTTAAGAGTAAGGAGGAGAGTGGGGCTAAGATGTGGGTTTGGGCAGCAGCTCATCAATCGCTCATTATTTCCAGGGAAATAAATCACTGTCCATTCCCAGTATATTGCTTCTAATCAGCACAGATGGACTGGCCTCTAGACCATATCATTCTGTAGATAACTCAAGTCTGCCTTCCATTTCAGTGTACTTGTCTACTCGCAATCTTTCAATCCTGCAAACAAATCACCCCAACTTACTCGTCCGAGTGACAAGTTACAACTACCCTGCTATACCCGTCAATAATGTATTACTACTGTGGAAAACAAAATACCCGCACATTCGCCTAATACTATGTTGTCTGACGTCCGCGCATCATATAGTCTCTAAAGCTGCTTTTGTACCACTATCATTTGATATAGCACAATGTGAACACAATCAATGTAGTTTCTAGAAGGTTCCTTTTGCTGCCAAAACTTTTAACTTGCGCTGAAATGTGATAAATGTCTAATTCTTACATCGACATTCAGCTATGCACCTCAAAGTACTGATGTAATTCTGTTATGGTATATTGCTAACTATTTAATGTACTAAGTGCACTGTGACACGGAACAATACAAAGCCTATTTCTCTAGTAGGCATCGGTATCGCAATATGAATCTGTCAGAATCAATCAGAATCAGCAAAGCAAATTATATGAGAGCTTGAACACATTGGAATTCCACTAGTATATTTTGATGGGTGTCTTAAATGCTACCATGATTGAGAAACAACATTTCTTCCTGTGAAATTATTTTTCCCGATTTGTTTATGCTAACAAATTTCTGCACTCAACAAACAAAATAGATCGAACTTTCGTATAACATTGAACATTTATCTGACTGTAGTGCGTTTAGTTTGTTTTGGTTTGTAGATTTCCACTTCGGTATACATTCTTATTTTGCAATTGAGTCTGCTAATACCAATATACAATACAGACATTTGTCCTATGGTGTGTTTTGTGCATGAATTGCCTACATACGTCCTGCAAAAGTACGCCATTCTGTAATTGTTGCTAAGTACCTTTTTTAGCAGTTCTATAATTAATTATAGGATATACATCTATATAAGATCCCATATATATCGAATAGTGAGCAGTGAACTCACTGAAGCAGGAAGTTTACGATCAAGCAGGAGCAAAAAAGGTGAACCCCGCATTTTTTCCCAATTTTCCATTAGGATCACCGATCACAGTACAAAATCTGCGGGCTGGAAACTTTATATGCTTAAGGAATACTCTGGATCTGTGATCACTATCTCTGCCGTTTTTTTTGCAGTGCCACTTTCTATTTAACGATACATACGTGACTGCATCGTACTTATTTTTATCAGAATAACACACAACGGGTGGTCATAATTGCCCTACTATCATTAACCATTTCCACATTAGTACAGAAGTCTTTTAATAAAATAAGTTTAAAATGCATCTCCTTTGCTTTATCTGTAGTCAGTATTCTTAAAACTGTGAATGTGAAAATTTTACGATTTTTGAATTCCATGTATTTAATAGATGGGCATTCCATGTGCATTACCCAATGTGGTGGATATCCTCTAACTTACCGAATTCATCTGCATCTAACATGAACCTGTCGGATTGCTACACGATCTTATTTTGTTGTATGTAGACCAATTCGAAAATATTCATTTTAGTTTTACAAGTGCTTGTACTCACAAGCATCTTGGGGAATAGCAAGATAAATTTTTGCACAAATCTTTAGAGAGAGTAGGAAAGAGAGAGGGAAAGCCACTTAGAGAAGTATTGGTTGAAAGCGCAGGTAAAGTAGACTTTTTCATACGCTCTAAAAATACTGTTGATGTGCTATAGTATAGCAGAAGATGCATATGTACATTGTATGTAGTATGTGTATATATAAAAGTGAGGTGTATAGGCATATAGATATATATGGGGCCAGCTTGTGAAGTGGATTGTGGATTTGAAGAAGAGAGTAGAGTGGGGAGTGTCCCCAGGGACCAACTTTTCAATCAAGATTTCTTCTAACGAATGCTCAGACTGAATTTTACCTTTGTATAATTTATGGCGACAGAGGCATTCACTGGCTCACGATCAGCCTTCTACTTTCACTCCACTCAAAGCCACTTCACTTGTGTAGAACGAAGAGTCAGAGTGCTACTCACTCAACTCAATTCAACTGCTCATACATACGGTGATAGTGCACAGAGACAGTGGAGAGAGAGAGAGAGAGAGAGAGAGAGAGAGAGAGACTGTGAGTGAGCGAGAGCCCTGTGCATTGCTCTGCAACGCTCCTCTCGTGAGTCAGCCCTAGACAGGGCGTTCTCCTGAATCTGTCCAAAAGTAAGCAGTACCCACTGTGACACCGGGAGCACCTACATCCTATTATGATATGGATGGCGACTCGCACAAACAGAACGGTGCACATCCTCTCTGTCAGCAGTAGCCTTCCACTTTCACGGAGCAACATCCTCAACGTAGACTAATAACTCTCTTAACTCGCAGTCTCATCCTCATTGTCATCAAGTAGATACATTGTCCAATTGCCTTTTGAGTTTCCCAGAGAGAGGATTCATGCTTTCTCCAATTGGAGCATCCGCTTCATCAACTATCTTCATTAGCTACCAACTACCCACATTCATAAATACGTCAAATATTCAAACAGATAATACAATAATCCACTTATAGACCATACTGACTAATCCCCTAGTCCCTTATTCTCCAATATGCATTTATAGGCTATTATTATCTGTATATGTATGTATGTATGTTCCATTGAATTATCCATTTACGACTATCTACTGTACAAGTGCACCCAATGAATCTTCATTTCTCCAGATAACAACTTTCGCATTCCCTGCCTATCTATTATAGTTTTTCTACCCTGTATGCCCAATATCATGGACCAGCATCTACTGATTAGAGAATGAACTGAACTTTCACCATGATCTCTCCTCTTTGTTTCACTGTTGATTGGTTTTAATAAATGAAAGGGTTACAACAAACTACTAGATTCCATTATCCCATTCCTTTCCACATTTTCCACATGGAGAACCTATTAAGGAGTCTTGGGATAATTATCATGGGGAGCAGAGTGGGAAGGAAAAGGAAAACGTCCGACACACACAACTGCACAGAAGAGCCTGTATTATGTTTTGGAAGCAAATCCACAGTTGATCATTTATTTTTTCGAGACCGTAACGCATAAATAGTATAAGGTGAGATTGATTTTGGGGGCCACCACATTGCGTAAAAGGTGGCTTAGAAGTGGCGTTGCGTAGCTTTTGGTAATCATTGCACGTAATCTCATTTACGACTTTGGAGAGAGAAGAGAGTGAGGCGGCCGAACACGTTAACTAACTAGTAAGCTGTATGTGTACACATTATGATGATGAGAAGTAAAGGTTATATGTTAGCAAACAAGTACATTAGCCACTGGTACTTGCATCTTCTACCGTGTACATACATATAATGTATGTTCAGAATCTATATATGCAAAAGTTGAGGAGACAGCGAGATCTGGTCGTTGGTGTGTGTGTCTGAGCCAGACTCGGAGACAAAGTTTAAAAAGTGAGCAAGAGCGAGTCCATATGAACAGAGCTGGAGAGACAGAGAGACGGTCTGCCTGCTGCTGACTTGGCTGCAATGCGAGGCTATCTGTTTTAGTGCGTGGGCTGGTGGAAAGAAAGCATCTGTAGACGATGCGAATCTGCTGTCGTTAGTTCTCTGGTGACAGTGTAGCAGGGCATGAAAGAAAAAATAGACAGCGGTCGAATAATGTGTATTTGCAGTTGAGTTCAGCTCAGCTCATTCAAGTCTCAAGGTAAGGCAAGTTAAATAGAGGAGAAATGAAGTCTCATCTGAGGTCAAGCGCAGCCATCGCAATAGAAATTCAAGTTGAGATGTAGTAACTGGTCCCAATGGACTCATTTCCCCCAAGATTAGGCTCCACCAAAAGTCCATCTCCACTCATCGAAAATCCTATAATAATTTTCTTCCAAACGCTCTGCTTCTACAACTCAGATAAGTCAAAGAACCTCTATACTTAATACTTAGTGGACTCTGTCCTTACACCGTAATAGCAACGAGAAGCTAAAAAAGTATATATTCTACTATAATGTACATATAGCTACCTACCTAGTGTAGTGTCTAGTGTTGTGGACTGGCTCACCTCCGTCCACCTTCGCGTCAGCTCAGCCAAAGTGTTTCCATTTTTCGATTACAGTGAAAGTGCACTGGCAGGAGTCCACTATAAGGTATTAGTAAAGCTAAATTGACTACTTCCTACTGAAGACAGACGACAGTTCCTTGTCCATTTGCCATAATACAGATATAACTATATCTTTACAGGGTTCAACGTATTAAATCCTCCATTTCCCCAGCAGCTCTCCATTGTAGACAGAATCCGTTGACTCTGCCGCCCCCACACAGACACTTTGTTCATTATGACCCCAAAATGCATCTCTTAAGGAGACTTGTGCAAAGCACGACAAAAGAATTGCTCCACTAAGAACTAAGGCCAGTTACTAAAGCAATCGACTTTTGTCTTTTGTGGACCTTCAGATGGAAAAAGAAAACAAAGGAGAGGAAAATGATCAATAGAAATGTCATGTCTCTCACTTTCTCCGTTTCTCCGTTTCTCCTTTCTCTGTTTCTCAGTCTCCGTGCTCTGTTCCAGATCCACCGGTGCAATCGTGAGATCAGCTCCTCAAGAATACATTGCCACTATGGCAGCCGACACAGCCAACAACCTTCAAAGGCATCACACTGGATTTAATTTAATCTCGTGTAACGCACGGCGGAAGTCAAAGTTAACGAAGATAATGAGAATTATTATTGGCTTTTCTATAACGTCTTCGTATGATACACGCTGTAAATAGCTCGTGTACGAACCAGTTGTTTATTTCAAATGTGCGCTTGATGATCGTTTGTAGTTGTGTACGGGGCTATTACCATTTATTTTTATTTCCACTCCTTCGTCAAAGCACCAATTGCTCTCTCCTCTCCTTTTCTTTTTTATCTGTACGTGCTGCCTTAGTGTGTTTACACTGCCATTTGTATTCCTAAAAGCAGTCACTTCACGTTCGATGTCAATTGCCAATTAAATGCCTACGGCTGCTCTCTATATACTATAGAGTACTATTATAAAGCAGCCAGCCCGGCCACATCCAAATAAGCAACACTAACATGGAAAAAAAATCTACTGCATCTTTATTCCTGAAAAACAATAACTTTTATTAACTTTCCCGAGTCTGTTGACACTCTCGTTGACTGGAAACATTTTTTATCACACGCAGTAGGTAGATTTAATCCTTTCACCCAGCAAAGAAATAAGGTCGCTCTTACCAGACACGAATTTCCACCGCTTCTACATTACTAGCTCCGCCTTTCCCATATCCCACAAAATTAGGAGTTACCATACTGGATATCATGTCGTTTGCTGGCAGTGTATGTAGAAATCCTTTGCTAACTCCCATCAATAAATATTCAATTTAATACAATTTAAAGCATTTGTTTACGTTCAGGGAACAGTATAGGCAGGATGGAGTTGGGCTGTCACCTGATTCAATTCCACCGTTTCATATAGTCATACTGATGATATATGCATGCAAGTAGTACACAGAGAAAGAGAGGCTATCAACTGTTGGCACTCAAGAGTCTGGCTGGCAGTGTGTCGGCCGTGTGGCACTTTGTCAGTCAACAGTGTTCTGTTCTGTTCTGTTGTGTTGCGTTCTATGTGTGAGGAGCAGGTCTATAGTGCAAGAGGAGAACATTGGCATTTGGGTAATCGCAGTAGTGTTGTAGTTTTATTTGGAGAAAGGGAGAAAGAAAGTAGTCGTCGCAAGAGAAGAAAGCGAGAGTTAAAAAGATATCGAAATTTTTCAAGTGATGTATGCAGCTGAGGCCTCGCTATTCTCTTCATCTTGTAGTGTGATCCCACATCTATTCATCTCTCGACACAATCCATCAATCTTGTTGCAATGCCCCATCCCCTCCCCAATCCATTACCATTACCTTATTACCTTCCTTGCTTCGTTCGCTTGCTGCCTTCTTTAGTGCTGCGATCATCCACAGCGCAAACACTTCTCCACCTCTACTTTACTCTCTCTTTCTCTCTCTCTCTCTCTCTCTCTGCTTCGCTCTCTCCTTTATGTACAATCGAGTAGAATTGAAGAAGAAAATCAAACCATCGAATTGCACCAATGCATACATTCCTCAAACTCACTCTCACTATAACATTTATCTTTAGCCAACACATGCACACAGGCTACTTACTATTGGAGCTGGTGCTGTGGCATGGCGAATAGCTCCCTGTGTACACGAATAGTAGTACAGACACTTACAAGAGGAAACAACTTGAATCAATCTTTTGAACAGACCTAAATGTACACTGTGTACATTGTACACTAGAGTGGAAATTTAAAACTTTCAAAAGCCAACCTGGGGAGAATGTCATGGAACTATGAACTCTGATGGATGTCGTCAATGGAAAAGGGTTGTTACCATCCACTTGTCTATAATATAAATGCCTTCCCAATCTTTTCTCCACTATCTGCACAAAGTATCTACTACTAGTGCCTATTTAGTTCTCGCTCCTTCTAATCTCACTCACAGCTCCAACACAAGTACAAATCACAGTGCATCATACAATACGAACGTAGGTAACGTACATATTGATGTTAGCCCAGTTAGCAGTGTCTATGAATATATAGTGAGTTTGTAAAGTATAGGCATGAAATGGAATCTGCACAGCATATGTGTCCCGAGTGTTATTTATTATTTTATTACAATAAAATACACATGAATTACATGTACACAGTGATTCTCAATAATAATATCGTGTGCATTGAGGGGTAGGCTTTGCCTATGTTGAAGAAGCAGAAGAAGAGGATCTATTGGATTTAAATGTAGATACATAGGCAGTTGGAGCATGTTGTAAAGAAGAAGTAGTAGTGGTTGCACAGTGCACAGTGCATTTGTCCTCTGGAGTGTATTCCTAATAAGGAGCGCAGTACAAGAAATTTACGAGAAAGATAAAAAGTAGTTTTCTTCGTCTTATTTCTCTGTGAGTCACAATCAGACGGAGGCAGTTGAGCAAATTTAGAGCTTTCTCTCTGTGCATTAGTATTTGTTTGGCTTAGGCGGATATATGTGATGTTAGAAAGTACGACGTCGTGCACCCGCCTATATCTATGCGAATCCTTAACGCTGTAAGTAAGTGGAGGGAATCGTATACCTAAGCTGAATTGAAGCGCATTTAGTGCGGATCTATGAATGTATCTGCACATGCAACAAAAACGAGATAAATGTTGGTGGTGGTTGTATATGGGATGTGTATGGGATGTATGGGATGCGTGCGGTTTCCACAGGACCTACAATGATGCCATGCCACTATGTGTTGCTGTGCCTACGAAGCTGCAGCAGCCAACCAAGACAACACAATAGGGGCAGAGTCGAACCCATAAAAGAAACAAGGCAATTCAATGAATAAATAAAATTGGCCCTCATCTCTTTTACTCTGCTTACTTCAGTCTCATCTCATCTCTTTCCATTCGAACTGAAATGAAATCAAATCCAATCGACGAAAAAGAAACATTGGCTCAGATAATATGAAGATATATTGTAATGAATAAGGACAACAAGGAAAAGCGCTAAGTTTCTAAATGCTCTTCGCTCAGAACTTTCTTTCCTCGTCTCCATCCACTTTCCCCTCAGTGCACAGCAGAGCACAGACGAAGCTAAGCAAAGCCACTTCGAGATAAGAAAAGAAAGTATTTTCTTTCTTGTGAGAAAGTCTATTCACACCAACGAGTCATTTCCGTGGAGACAGGAAAATATTGCCGAGGCTACACAAAATTTCTCATTAATACAGAAACAGATATTTGATATTTATTTCCATATAAATATACTGGTAACGAATAAAGGCTTTGCCTTTTACGATTATATCAATCTCGAGTAAAGCCAAACTGTAAAGAATTTTGGAGCCAGACGTCAAGGCATATAAATTCTATATCTAATATCTTTCCGAATATTTTCCCTGTAGTTTGTCATATTAAATACATATGATAGATTGTTTAGGCTTTTTAGTTTCTAGTATACTTAAATCATAATTTCCGATTCTACTTATATTCTACAACACCAATCCCTCCCATCCTAAAGAATATTTATAACTAAAATAAGAATTCCGATTCTAAAATGATGTAAACACGATTTATCACATTAAGGCGTGACTACATATGTTTAAGAATAGTATTTACAGTAGTTAGCTCTCTCTGTACGATAGTCGTCCAATAAAACCAATACCTACAACACAATGTACTTTGCAAATAAAGCACAGTGGATATTGAATGCATCTGATACAAAGTACGACAACGAATCAGACGATGCTCTGGAACATCCTCTGAATGTGTACATTTCTATTTCCGTAGACTACTTAAATACCTAATTTGAATTCAATTCGTCGGAGGATTCAAAAAATCCTCCAAGGAGCCGTCCACAATGCACTCTTAAAATATCCAAAGAAGGGAAGAAAATACAATGTGGGAACAATTGAATTGCAGCAAAGTAATTGGTATTCTGTTTTGAATGGATCCAAAATTGGTTTGAAGATTTCTACAAGTGTGTATTGTATTCTCTGGGCAACTCATTAACCAGCCCTCGCTTCTAATTTGCTGTTGCAAAGTAAGTTTGTCAATTCTCAAGTAGCTCTACTCGATAAACAATAGACATAGACGCTGTACAAATACACATAAATTCTCCGTTTCATTGTGATTGCCTATAAGGCTTCGCAGGTTGGCCCTGTAGAATTCCTGTAGGAGACATTGTTACAATATGACACGTTGCACCAGCCATTGTGTCCGTATAATAAACCTATTGTGCAACACACAGTCACTAATAAAATGTCCGTAACCAAAGGAAGAGGTAGAGGACGAGTGAGCCAGTCACTTAACAATGTGCAATGCATTCAGCCTATCTTTCCCATCCGTTATTGTCCTGTCTCCTCAATTTAATTACCAATTGTGGATAATACAGTTGGATATTTCTGAGCGCAAGGGGAGAGACGAGACGACGCGGCTACACCGGAAACCACACTTAACATTTCTCTGTACACATCTATTTGCTGACAAATTGTTTGATATTTTTATTGGGCTACAGGTTGTAAGTACATTACCTACCAACAAGACATAACATTGTGTGCACAGTCACAAAACGGACGCAAATGAGTATTTATTAGACGACTACAAAATAAGACTACCACCACCACCACCACGCCACACGAGCACTGGCAGAACACGCACATTTATCAGCGCAAATAGAAAATGTTCGACCTGCTTGCTACTAAAACAGAATCCTAGCTACTGTAATAAAGTGAACTAAATAGGATGCATGTACCTTACTAATAAAGACAGACTGGAACATAAGACCCTTCTCGAAAACAATGCTCTCATTTAACAATCAACTTTTGGAAGCCAATGAAATCGTAGCCTCTTATGCTGCCAAATCAATCCGAGAACTACATATTCCAAGCTTCTCAAACTCATGGCCTTATTCAATCTCTTTCTTCTTTAATTTCACATCTGTATTTTTGATGTAGTGTGGGTTAAAAATAAATGCTGCCTGTGCCACTCCACTACCATATTATTAAAATTGATTGAAAATTATTACGACTAGTTTATTAATTTCTTTTGTAATATTTCACAATCTACAATACTCACTTACAAAAGTTTTACAATTTCTAAAGAAGTCGTGCTCAGAAGCCAAAAATGTTTTAAGACAATTTAGCTCAACCTTACTAGTCTCAACATTAATTTTTTGCGCTTACCTTAACGTACGTACGTATGTATGTATGTAGTGATGCAACTGACCAAGAAATGTCTAAACAAAAGAAACGAGGTAGTCTTACTGACATTTATACCTACGGCATGAGAATGTAAGTAAAGGAAACCATTTGAGACGATTGTTTGAATTCGAAGAAGACCCAACTCAATAATAAGTAAGCAGATCTTTAAGGTCTCTTTGGTCCAAAAGGTTTCTTCTTCCTCCAGCACAACTTTGCGCGATGAATTTCCTTGAGTGAATCACCTTGCATATTATTCACCATATAACATTGTACAACCAACAGATATTTTGCATGCAAAGTAAACGCAATACGCAAGTATATACTTTCGAAAATATTCTAATGTTGAGCTACCATTTACCAGTTCCATTAAACTACCCTTGAAAATTGGAACAGGTCTTGCGGAAAACAGCATCCGTCTTGTATCCGTCTTGTTATAATTTCAATTTAAATGCAATAAACCAAAATCAAAATAAACTAAGGTATACTCTTCTTTTAAGATTGGAAAAAGCCAGAAGATGCAGTGCTAATATTATAATGCACTATTTTTTTTACATATTTTTTGTTTGGAAATGCGGGGAAAAGGTTTGCATTATTAAAGCGAATTTATATACGAACTCTCACAATCCGCTGGTGCACGATGAATCGAATATATGATCAAATCGTTTACCTTTCTTGAAAAGGTTCAACAAGATGTGTGAATTTTCGCCAACCCATTACTTTACTGTAAGGGAATTCTAAATTTTGTGATATAATGAACTTGTTTGTATTTATTTGGTTGTATTTATTTAGAGGTTTAAAACATGTTTTGTTCAATCTTCCCTGAAATCTGGTGGGTTATCTAATTGTATGATCTTTTCTCGAAAAAGCCACGCCTAAAAATTGAATTTGTAAAATGAGAGTATGAAGTTGAAAATGAAATTGGTATTGTTTTAACCTGAATGCCTAGCTGATCCATCATCCGGGAAAGCTCAATCTATTTACAGATAGAAGTAGTGTCAAGAAGTGGGATTGCTACATTTTAAATAGAATGCAGTGTCAGAGTCAGAATGACAAGGGCAAAGTAAGCCGCATCTGCACCATGCTTTAGAATATGTACGAGAAGGAACTAACGTCGAAATCCGGATTGTAACTGGGGTGTCAAAATAAGTAGCCTCGTAGCCACGGTTCAACTGCTACAAATTATTTCCCAGTGCATTCTCCTGCAGAACTGAAAAGAATGACAAATGCAGATAAATATGTAGAAAAAGGAAGATAAAACAAAAGCAGAAAATAATTTAGCCAAGATAAAGCAGATTTTTTAAAGTATATACTTTTAACTTTATGGTCAACGCTAATATGACTGCACTTTGCTGACACGGCACAAAACAATCACTGTCAGACGAAAAGCACTTGATTGCAGAAAATCTATTAAATGTAAGATGTAAAACATTTAGAAATGAATATAGTAAAGGTTTTGTAGTGTTTTATGGTACCTATACTTTAGCAGGTTGCATAGTTGCATACAGAGTTCCATTCTACAGTTTTTGTCAAGATTTACAAAATATAGATACACTGTACGTACAACAATATTTGAAAATTTGACCCTCTGAATCTTAATTTATTTAGTCTTTTAGTTATTATGTATCTGGAAGATCTCTGGAGCTTTGTGACATTAATAAATAATTTAGTTAATTTCTCACATTCACTGCTCACAACAAAAATCGTTTAATTCATTCAAATGATTTTGGGGGCCACTTGAGATAATTATAAAGCGCATACACGTGCCATGTGCTATGTACTGCAGCAATTTTCGTAGGATTGGGATGGGAATATTTATTAATTAACAATACAATTACAACACATTGATACAATGAAACGCGAGTGTAATAATTCAAGAAATGCACGTCCTCACAACGGACATCCCCTAAAGTCTCATTTGCACACATTCCACGTTAAAAATCACCATTAGATTGATATAATGAATTATGGCTGCCAACAAGACAAAGTTCGTAATTTAAAAACCGTTAGAAAATCAGATAATGCCGTGGAAAACAATTGTTGGAATAAATGCGTGTACATAGCTCGGAGCCATATATTAACATGAGAGCAATTGGTTTGGCGGGTTTTCAGCGGTGATGCTAATAAACAGATTGTCCCAATTAAATTAATCTCACGGCTAATTACACCGTGAGGTGGAAATTCCAGGACGAGTCTCTTTTAATAGAAGGTATATTCTAAAAGTGTTCTCTGTCAACACAAAACACAAAGGATAAAAGCAGGGAGCAATGGATTCCTAAGTAGATTTACATGTACGTATTATGATAGGCAGTTGTTGTGTACACTTGCGATAGCAAAAACAAATTATAGATTAGGCTAAAATCTAATGTACTCTTGGAGCTCAGTGAGTCAGGTACTTTTACCTGACTGGGAATTCGGTAGTGTCAGTGGTGTGTGTGCATGTGTGCTATTATTACTGGCTTGGCTACCTTGCCCACCTTCGAATGGGATGGTGAATAGAATTTTCTTGAAGCCTTTTCCTGTGCCTTGCTTTGCATACATAATTTGGAGTGTTTGAGTAATGTCTCGAGTGTGTTGTTGTCTGCCATCGGTGTGAATTACCACTTAAACCAGAACTAAGAACTTTCTGTAATTTATTAGTCTTCCTTTGCTTTTCCAATAGATAACAGTCAAGATATAAAGCCCGTTTGGCTTTTTAAACTAATAATGTAGTCGAGTTCATTTCCAGTCTTTTAGGCCGTATATTGTGCCCAGCCACTAATATAATATATAAAAGTCTGGTTGAACAAGATAATGATGGTTAGACTGTAGTTTGTAGACATACACGTGCATTTGAACAACAAAAAGTATGAAAACCTGTTGAGAACACAGTATTTCTGTGCCTATGTACTTGTGTACTACGGATTATTCTTAAGCTTTTCTTCATTTGCTTTGCTCTAATCTCGAGTCTTGCATAAAACGGCAGAGCTATTAGACCAATGTTGTCGGCGGTGAGGACGTTCCTACGGACGAAAATCGTAATTTTACTTGTCCGGTGTCACCACGATAACAAATTGACAAATGCAACAAATATTCTGTCAATAAAATTCATTAATGAAATCGAAGATAGAATGCATTTGCTTCTAAGAATTCTACTAATTGTCTGGTTTGACTCTTTCTTATCATCAGGGCGCGCCAAAGTGTCTTGTGGCTTTAAAACGAATCGATTTGCTATTTGAAAGGTGTAAAAGGGAACAATGTGATGAAATCGTCATTCCAAATATTGTTCTGTTGTGGGTAAATAAGTGCAACTATAAGTTGGCGTTCAGAAGTAGCCATAGGACTGCTTGGGTTAACCTTACCACATTGAATTTTTTTAGTCTCACACCATGTATTAGGTTCCCCGTACTCAGATTTTGGTCTCTTACCAATTATATTTTGAAGTAAATTATAAACGGTGTTGGACTACGCCAGAAAAATATCTGTTGGTCCAGAATTGAATCAAAAATCTTCCACAATCAGTCATAAATTGAAAGCACATATGTTTATATAGCACAGTAGTTATTTTTTTAATTTACCGTATTAAATTGTATGCCGATTATTACGTCATTCTCAATTCATGAATTTTTCCCCATTATTTAACAATACACAACACGGAAATACATTTTTTACAATTAATTTCTACTATATTAAAGAACGAAGATAACTGTAATTAATTAGAGTTCACATTTGCCTGTGTCATTAGATAAGCAGAAGTTTGAATGCTAAAAATATCAGTGGGTTGCTTAAAGTATGAACTACACTACCAAAGTATATTATGATTTTCCTATTCTGTATAAATCTCAAATGTGAACCGATTTCAATTGCTTTTGTGCCAATCGACTCCAATTCGCTACCGCAAGGTGCAAATTAGTGTCTCCAAACGGAAGTGACCATAGAAAGATGTAGAAACTAACATTTAAAATTCGTCAATCAATTCAAGCACGTTCACGCCAGATTTACAATGCACTGCCAAAATTAAATTAAAAATATTAAATGTGTATCGATGTCAGTATTCGTGTTACCATTCGACTAGAAAATATTGTAAGAAAGCTGTAGAAACTCATTCAATTAAAATCCATAAACAACAATAATTTTGTCGCCAATGAATGCGAAAATGATTTTCAGATATCCATCCAACTGCAGAACAAAGTCTACACACCCGGAGCAGTTACCCTCCTGCCACGGCGGGTAGGTATCCTCATTGTGGGCAAAGAGTGCTAGTAAGTAAAGAAACAGTTGGTTATTCCAGTGGTAGCTTTCATTGTTGTACGTTGTACGACTTCCATAAGTGAAAGTGTAGATAAATAGATACTGATGAGTATAGCGTGTTGTATAACCCCATAAACGTACGGGAATAATAAGTACCTATATTTAATATGCATAAAGGTAAATTGTGAGTGACTGGACAATTGACTACCAGAAGAGAAACAATAATGCTTAGTGACTGAGTCAGTGTTTCGTCCATTTGATAAGACAGTAGTATCATAAATTGTATTATTGAATGTAGATTGGTTTGGGTTGGCCACCCATACGCTTATTGATGCATTAATGTAGTAGGTAGTGTAATCGTTTTATGCTATTAGAAATACAGGGTGTGGGAGTAGCAGTGGGATGCGAAAGCTGGGTCGCTCCTTCACCATATCTGTGTACATTCTCATAGCTTAAATAAGTAGTATGCAAAAAGGAAAGATATATTATGGGTTGGCATTTATTCACGCCGGTCATAAATCAACTGCGATTATTACATGAGAGGCAATGGGCTATGTATGTATATGTGTGTGCACGAGCTGCTGGAGAACCTTGTCAAGTTTTCCGTTGGACTTAAGGAGTTTTGCCAGAAGATATTTCTGAGACTCTCATTCGCTGATGTGCACCAGCAGTGTGGCCAGGCAGACCAAGTGAACAGCTCCTCGGCCGCCGCCACCGCCGCCGCGCTCCACCATCAGATATGAGAGGAAAAGGGAAATGTTGAAAAATTCCGTGTAGGCCGACAACAAAAGGAGAAATATGGCAGTATTAACCAAATGTCTTCAATATCTGACAGGAGCTGTGTGAAAGAAGCAGAGCACCAGCGGCTGAACACAAAATACGTCCACATTTCCTTTGACTCCCAATGCTACTGCTGCTCTCTCCAAGCACACACACACACACACACAGTGCAGAGTTACATGCTGCTCTAAAGTATTGCCCTGAATTGAACCGAGGCGACCGGAGTGAAATGCACCACTCCACTTGAATCTCTAGTTAAACCAAAGGAAAAGCATGAGAGAAAATGACGACGACGAAGAGTGAGAGCAAGAACGAGAAAGAGAGAGTCAGTCAGACAGTACAGAATCGTGTTGCTGGTAGTATTGGTAGGTGTTGACGTTGTTACTTATGGGGTGTACGAAGCCGACTGTCTCTGAAAAATTGCTTTCGCACTCTCATGATCCTAATAGACAATGGTTCACTATAGGGCTCTCATGGCTTTCTCTTCTCCTTTCTCACAGTCATGTCAAGCATTCTTCCTCTGTGTGAACCTCTCTTCCGTCACTGTAAGCAAACCAATCTTTTCTTCCGTCTCTCTCTCTCACTCGCTCGCTCGCTCGCTCGCTCTCTGGCTACACCATTCCCTCCTCTATCTCTCCACGACTCTAAGACTCTACACCTACCCATTATACTCTGAGCAGCATTTTCAGCTTCACTGCCACAATGAATACACAACAATGCTCATCGCCAACGCTATATTTGCTCGCTATTAACCCACCATTCACAAGTAGAAAAGAAAATCAGTCAATTTACACGAGAAGAAACACTGAGCAACTACAATCCAAAGCTGAACACTGAAAATGGAACAGATAGCCTTTATTAGTATTAACTATGTAAGTACGTGTTAAACTAGCGGGGAGTTTTTTTTTGCTGCACGCTTCCAGTTTGTACAGATAGTACTGTAAAAGGTATGTTATTTCAATACTTGCACCGAAAAAAGTTATTGTGGTGGCATGCCAAGGGAAGCATTAGTGTTGACAACAAAAGAATCGCATGCAATTGTGAAAGAGTCATAAGTAATAAATAAATATAGAGAAATAAGCATATTAAACTGGAAAATGTTTTCCCTCGGCAAAATATACTTTGTGGAGAGACGGGTTCGAACAAATCAACTGGGTGGAAGGCAGGTTCGTCAATTGCGCTCTCGAATTGAATTGAAATTTAAGAAATGTGCATCATTATTTTTAGTCAGAAACTGGTAAAAGTTATGAGCCAGGTGGATGGGTCAAAAGTAGCTGATGTATAGCCGTAGCCTTTATGGCAAGAGGGACAGAGGAGAGAGCTGTGTGCAAAATCACCTGCAGCCACACCAGGATGTGCTTTCCGTATTATCTGTATGCCAGGGAACACTGTCAGTCACACATCTCGGTGCACACACAACTTTGACTGCTCCACCGCTGATGAGCTTCAATTTGGAAATTTTCACACGCAATCCGACATGAGTTGGAAACCAATATTTCTTTTCTTCACGCAACTTGTCTTGTGCCGCATTCAACTAACTCACCAGAAACCATACAAGATGCTTCTTCTATTATACAGACAACATGTATAGCTCACATCAACTTGCATAACATCTCTTAATAGGACATTTTGACTATTTTTATGCATCGATGTTTTACTGCTTATACTACGCAATCCAAGTAGCTCATATATGTCATATACTTATGTATTACAATAAGCTCTTTGTGTCGCCCTCCATGTGTTTGTCTGTGTATGTGGTTTAATGAATTTTTACAATAACGAAGACCTACTGACTGACAGTAAAATCTGAAGATGAATTTGGAGTGACATTTAACACATAAATAGTTGAAAGAAAATCGCTTTTATAATTCAAGTGCATGTATATAATAATAACACTGCCAGGCTTCATGATCAAAAGCCTTCAATCGCACTCCACATCACATTACATGGGGTTGTGCTGGCAAGAAGGGGAAGGGAAACCGTACAAGAGATGCCTTTTATGAAGCTAACGACGTGAGATTCGCAAGTCTGCTCACAGTACAGCATGCATAATGTACAAATGTTCTCCGAACACACACACATACACCCACATAGAAAGAAAGAGATACAGATGCCTACTTCGTGTGGTTGTGTGTGATGACATTGCGGAGCTTCTGCGCTGCTCCTAAAATTTACCCCGCTCTGTTTCATTCAAAAGAGGCCAAGTAAAAATTAATGAAAGCTGTGGAGATGATAGGAAATTTATGATAATATCCAGTACCACACATTGTGAAAGATTTCACTCAGATAGCCATTGTGAGTGATCTGTAGTGGCATCCAACTACTCTCTGCCGCACAAATAACAATTTGGGGTTATTTTACAATAATGAAGACCATTAGGGTGGAAGTAACGTGCCGCACTCACAACAGAACAGAATCCATTTCACTGATCATCAGCTATTTATTAATACTACAGAATTTCAAGTTGAAATTAAATGCCAGCTTTCTCTGTTGTAGCAGCCATAGTCAATGGTGACAATGCAGATTATAAATACATACAAGAGCACATTCACAAAGATGTGCAATATTTGAATTTTCTGTACTATGTAAATACACT
>JABASC010000623.1:0-35166 GCA_019776185.1 Plutomurus gul | reverse complement strand
CAGTAGCTATTAAAGTGATAATGTAATCCTTTAATAAAGTGCGGAATTAACTGGAGAATTTGCATTTTATCCTACGACTCCATATTTTGGAATGGGAATACTATAGTATAATACTTAGAAAATGCACGTTACGCACTTGAAATTCCGACTACGCCCCTACTTCATGCATTAATGCAATATATGTACATACGTATGGATTTGTAGGTAGCACGTACAGTTTATATTTAAATATAATGTCAAAGTGCTGAGGAGATGTATCTAAATCTAGACAGAAGCAATGTAAATGAATTTCCCTCGGAACTGTTAGAAAATAGACAAACCGGTCTAATGCAAATGCACTCTCTCATTGTATCCATATCATTAAAAAATACAAAGAAGGGAGTACAGAGGAAAACTTACTGACAATGAGAGAACATCTCTCAACTGCATACATACAAAACGAGAGGAGAAAGAGACAGAGCCATTTAGAATTTACAGACAATAGTCGTTGTCTCCGTGTATGTACGTACGTGTGTTCGAATCACTTTAAACATAGCAGTTCCTTCCTATTTCCTTTTCGCTATGTTCGTTACGTTTTCCGGTAGCTTTGTTCCGAATTTGGATCCCTGTGTTTGTACCTATATAACTACTAAGCTCTATATCACTTCACATTACTTGACTTTAGATTATTGCATTTGTTGAAAGCACAAGTGTTTCTCTTCATCGTCAAGTAGTAGAACTCTTGTAAAGCTGTGAATGTGAAGCTGCTGATGTTCCTACAATACAGCATATGTAAAAGCAGTGCAGATAGTTGGATACTTGCACAGGAATGCAACTCGCGTTAGAATATATTGTATTTACAACTGAACCCTTTATGTCTACTATNTGTAGCTCTCTGGTGTGTAGCTAAATATACGGGCGAAGCAAGCACTATTTAATTTTACTGTGGGGCAGAACAGAGCATAATGGAGTGTAGAGATCGGCTGGTAACTGTAATACTACTAAAATTTCTGACTAGCAGTTGCAGTGATCCTTGGCTGTACTTTGAGCTTTTAGAGAGTTTAGGGAAGTTAACTTTTTCACAAGAGATAGACACCGGAGCAGCAGAAATCTCTATCTATGTATGGCAATAGATGAGCTCTCTCCTGTTTAGTTCCCTGTCTCAAACGCTCACTTAGTTTTCAATGCAAGACTCATTTATTTTATTCTACGACTTTGCATTTCCCGTCAGCCTTTTTGTTTTCTTCGTCTGCATTTCAAACTGCACATTACATACAACTACTACATTACATATGTATAATGGGGTATTCGAGCCATACCAATACCATTAGAAGAGTGGCTTTCACAGACACAAATGCTCCAATACACATAACATAAACGTTGCCTCTGCTTTAACCATGACATTGCATGACCAATCTGAACTGGTTTATTTTTCTCGCTTTATTTTTCCAAAATAGAACAAAGAACAGTCTTGTACAGCAATAGAATGGAGTACGGAGCTTCAACGAGTGAATAAACAGGATTGCTTAGACAAAGTGTTTTGATTTTTCAAAATATGTGCTTCGCTTTGCATTTTTTATGCATTTACATTTTTACGAGTTCCAAGCTTACTAAGCAAATCGATTCAGTGGTGGTAATGATAGTAGGTAGGTGTGTAGAGATGGATCTGATATTGAATCTAATGAGAAGATTCTTTTATTTTGAGTGGGGAAATTTTACATTCATTCCTGCACGTGTCTAGCTGATTCCTCCATTCATAAATAAAGTGTAAAGTCTGTATGTATGTATTCCAGTGCAGTAGTCTGAGATAGGAAGTCAACTCGCCCAAGACAAAATCTACTTCCTATTCCCTATCTCATTTTCAACAAATGGGGAAAAAGGGCTTGTTCTTTTTACATTACACGGTACAGAGAGCATCCATAAAAAATGCGAACAGGAAATGATATCAAAGCGGCAAAATATAAATGGGGAAGAAAAAGGAAAGAAAACAACGATTGTTCATTGTCTTGCACTCGAATTTTTTAAGCGAAAAGGATGAATTTAATTTAGCTTTGAGGGAGCGATAGAGATTGTGATTTCGTGATGGTTTGTTTGCGAACAAACGGTTCGATTCAGTTCAATTACAGTTACAGTCATTCTGTGAGCCTTCACACAAATATTTCATAATCCTCAGACAAGACAACTAGTCAGACTATGGGCAAAGAAACTATGAAAGTCCATAACTTTTTGGAATGGATTTCAATTTCGCAGCCAAACTTCTGTGTTTGTCATAGGTACTAGTATTTATTTAGGAAGGAAGTTACATTTATATTACCGCTGTTCAAATATAAAAGTAACATTTTCAGATATCTGTTGGTAAATATAAAAATCCAGTTTTCAAGATGCAAAATTAATTCTATTTCTTTGTGTTTATGTTACAGATTTGAAGGGGGAACCCTCGAGCACCATACACCGACGGAAAAGAACCAGCTTCAAAGGTTAGTTCATGTTTGTGATTTTTAATGTCAAACTTCTATCACTAGTATCTTCTACTATGTATGAAAAAGGTTACGGGCTTCTTCTTATACATATATAGCAATACATACTACTAACTAGTTGATACATATAGGAAAAGATTAGTAGTACATAAATGGTTGTGTTATCCATTAGTTATGTCTTTCAGCTGGAACTACCTAGCCGAAAGCTCCACAATAACTAACTAAAAGATATAATAATAAATGAACAAAATATAAGAAATGCCACAGCCTACCGCTTCAGCAAACAATATAGAAAGAATTTATGTACATAGTACTATATATATATGGCCACAACTATGTTCGTTATTGTAGAGTGTGCATGTGTAGTCAGAGAGACAACCAGTTTCCCGTATTAGTGGTGGAAGTCGTACAAATAGCTTAGGAATAGCCTTAAGAGAAAAGTCGTCACAAAATGCAGCTTTGGGAAGCCGGAGCATTTTGTTCCTGTCAGAAAGATTCTTTGGTTTGCAGCTGTAATCTAGTTTTGTCGCAACCGAGCCATTCATATTGGTGGTGGAGTGGGCGTACTCCTTTCTCCTTAACATTAGTTACGAGTAAAATGACGCATCTCGTGCTTTCTCCCCCAACTCGACTCTTTTCTCTCCTGAGCATTCGTTTATCGTTCAAGCCACTAATAAGAAAAGGACATACATACTCTTTGGCATCGCACACTCTACATATTCTTTCGCATCCTCACACACAATGCGTATGTTTCCTTTTATATTCTCATATTATATGCTGTATATCCTTTCAATGGTATTGATGCGCACCACGTGCTCCTATAAGACACAATATATCTTTATTGTTAGTTAGTTATGTACAAGGATATATCGCTGTGGTAGCACTGAAGCCTGACAAGAGCGTATATTTATACTTGAGCACTGTGTTAGTCTACCGTGTGTTAAATTATAAAGATATCCATCTCACTGCGGGCCCAGCGGTATTGTGTAGTAACACACATGTGTACTAAATATGTAGCAGCTACTGGTATCAATAGGGACTTTTAATTTTGCACATTCGATGGAGTGCACGACTACCACAGAATGTTGTCAAAAGAGCATCGTATATTATGTCTGTAGTGCTAGTAGTGGCAGAATCGACGTTGTGTGTGGAGAAAAGTTCCAAGTACCAGACTTTGTAAGATCCACTTGGTTTGCCACCAACTCAACTACCAATACTGCTACACGTAATATCTACTGCTCTCATAATAATCTAATTAATACGTACAGCACAGTACTCAACCTTTACTTTGGTTTCCGCTGCTTTCACTCTCCTGTCGTGGATGAGGAAGCGACTTTCACTCTGTTCTCATGACAGGACACAGAAACTAATAACATAATGTAGCGTTTATGTACATTGTGCAGGAAACTGCGACTCTTCCCTTTTACATAATACCGCAGTTGTGTAGCAAGTGCTCGCACCATATATTATTTACTTCTGTTTGTGATGCATTTATCATAGTAGACCCATTACTATTACGGTATATATAGTAGACCTGCAATTTCTTTAGGATCTTAATTTTCAGAAAAGACATTTGTCTTATTGTATTATTTAGGAAAATTAATAAACCATCGTGGTCAATGTTGAATAGTGTGGGTGTCTGGTCTAATTCTTGAAATATAAATCAATGTTTTACTACGTCAACTAATGAATTCCTGGTTGTCAAATACTAGTAGTCTTTGACACAAGAAATATTTTCTACGAGTTTTTCTCTTTGGAGTGTCTCCTAGGAATACCCCTGCATTGGACATTGACATTTCTCCTCCAGCACCATTTTATTAAAAGTAGAAAAAACATTATTAAAACACATTGACCTTTTTGTCTGATAATATTGTATATCTTTTGTTATTACTTTCACAGTTGAGCGATAAAAGAAGAAAAAAAGTATTTTCTGCATGTTTACATGTATCTCGAAAGAAATGCCAGAAAGTTATACTTGTGCTCAAGATTGTGCATGCCTATTTTGTGCAAACAAGATAAAATGTCGAGAGTGGAGCGGCATGCAAGGAAATGAAGCAAATATAACTTGATTTTTTCTGCTTCTACATATCTTACGTTAACAAAAGTCTACATATAGGCAAATAATGAAAGTTGAGAAGTACCCAAGACAGAGAGTTTATGAACACACACGATTGACACACAGCCAGTTCAGTAGGCTGTGCTTTCTCTGTTTACGTGTGTGTGTGTAAAAATTTGTGTTCGTTTTCAGTTTGGGGCGTGGGTGTTCCCTGCCCAAGCAGTCAGTAAGTTCGGACATCCACAATATTATTTACTCACTTTCACTTTGCTGGGAAAGGAGTGCAGTAGTAATCACAAATAAAGTAGATACTTTCAACCATTTATATACTGTTATATTCCATTATACTAAACGTTATATACACACTATATGTGAGCAAGTATAGAAACAAAGTTTAATCGCTCTCGTCGTAAGTTCAGTCCAACTCCCTCACTCTTCCATACAACACTATATGTAATAGAAAAACTAAAATTGTATTCTTATTTACACTAATACACCCAAACACGTAGAACAAAGAACTGAAAGGCTAAAGTGTTAGGGAAAGGATTCATTTCCTAGTGTTTATTTAGAAATTTAAAGGCAGACATGTACAAGAATGAATGAGAACCAAGAACGAGATTTCCCTAAATTATAACAGAGTATGATAGACAGTTTGTTTCCACGGTCGATTTTGCACAACGATATACTTTTTGCCGGGGATTTGTGCCCGTAAAATGATAGAATCTGTCGAGAATGATTTCTTAGCTATATTATTTCTACTAATAATACAGCAATAAAATATCAGCCTAATTCAATTTATGGAGAGCTAAGGCACATAAAAAGGAAACAAGGGCAAATATTACTTATCCTTTATTATTTACTGCGGTTTTTCCTATATGAATATAGTACAGTGGGGGCATATACCTTATGCCCCAGGCTAAAAAATAGTTGCACGGAATTTAGCCGAATTTCGTACACTATAGATAGAGTTACACATATTATATAAGTAGCAGCACACGATAAGAGACATGCAGGTCATGCAGACTACTTAACAAATAAATGCATTAATGTTAGTCAGCGGGTGGTTACCTTCTATGGGAAACAATAGAAGAAATACAATGGAGTGCGGCCTTGTCTGTAAGTTGTAACACCATTCGGCATCGAACACAGTTTCACTTGTAAATTGTAGAGAGAAAGGGAACCGTGGAAAGCGTTCAGTGCAGATAGCGCAGAGCAGCAGTAGTCACTGTGAGCACACTGTATGTATAGTGGTGGTATATGTATACATACGGGGAAAGTCAAATCAAGACAAGTCAACGGACTCAAATTGGAGAAAGGAAAGGGCAAAGACAAAAGTACTTTACAATATGCCTCGTTGGTAGTAACAGTAGTAGTAGTTGTGGTGGAAGTGGTAGTGGCGGTGCCGACGTGTACAAAATTGAGCCGCCTATATAGGAAGAATGGGAATAAAATGAGAATGAGGAATTTGCAGTTGTGTGGAGCGAGAAGGGTGCGTGGAGTCGACTGCTTTCATGTAATACTATTTCATTCAGGTTGAGCATGGCTTGTGCTTTGTTGCATGACTGGGTGGGAGAGGAATTTCGCAGTTGGTTTCCCGGTTCCGATCTCAGACTGGGTGATTAAAGTGGTATTATTGTGGACGCCTTAGACAAATACTGTGCTGCACCTACTAGCTTCGCCTCTCGCTCTCACGGTCTTTCTCCAACGCACTGTGCAATCTAATGTAAGATACTAAAACCAACAAAATCAAAGCAAGACAGCCATGTCATACAGTAAAACCTGGCAATTTGCAGAACTTGAATCAAGGCATTCCGCCTGTCTCAAGAATTCCATTGTACCCAAGTTCCAGGCTGGTAACACATTTCAGGCGAAATAATGTGTAGAATCATTAAACACACAGAACTGTTTCAATTGATAATGGAAGAGTAATTATTGAGTTAGTTGTAATGGCGAACAATTTATTGCCCCTTGCATTCTAGTGTAAAGACTGAACTGTAGGAACCTATGTATAGTAGATAGATATACTTATCGTTGTGACAATATTTTAAATTTTATATCAAACACGCCTTTATAACAAATAATAAATAAAATTCATGGTGTTTGTGTATTAATATTTGCCCTCAATAGAACGCTTTTCAAGGAAAACGATTGAATCCTCTTGCGTAACAGTTCTAGGATTCATTCTGTGTACACAAGTAACTAGTAGCATTCAATTTAAAACGATTTTATTCTCTTCTAGGAAGTTGGTTTGTTTTATCTACACAGATGCATAATAATTTAAGTTGGAAAGTAAGAAATCAAACCCACAAAATTGGACAATGTTTGTAAGCCTCGTGACTTATCTGGCTCTCCGCATCGCTACACTAAAAGGAACGAGGAAATAGGAAAATCCATCCATCCAACTCAAGCCCGTAGAACAGACAGAAAATAATGTGCGTCTACCCGGTTCACAGATAGGCCACGACTGTTCTACAATAAATTGGCCGTCCTGGTATAAATAACATGCTTCATCATAGTGGAGTGACAGTATACAGTTGACATGTGTACTATTATCACAGTACCTATCTAGCCTCCTAGCAATGCACATGTTTGTATAAACATACATACCAATTATGCACTTTGAATTGAAAGCTTGTACACATGTTCGTATAGGAAACATTGTGTTTAAATCCACAGTGGGTAGTCGCGTAGATGTTGTTAGTGTAGCATATTCGTGCCACGAAAAAGTAGCATATTTTCTTAGAAGGTGGAATGTACAGTTACGACGAGCTTAATGCCGAGTGCAACTCTTCGCAGGTACAAAATGGGGAATTGAAGGAGTACATGTAAGTGTGAGAGGAGATACGTATCGTCTTTATTTATATTTTATATCTAGACAGGCCTAAAACTACTCTATATAAAAGTATACTACACTGTGTGTGGAGGTTCTACATAGTCAAAGAGAAATATTTTAGGTGCGTGTTTCAATGTGCACGCAGAATAGAAGGAGATAGTGGCTGGGAGAGTTAGTGCCGTGCAGTGAGGAGAATTAGCTACTCGGAGAAAAAGTGAGCGAGAAAGAGGCTAGAATTTATGTGGATGGTAAGTAAGGTAAATGAAAATGGTCTAGTTGTGCACCAGTAGTAATAGTAGTAGTAGTAGTAGTATATAATGAGGGAAGGAGAAAAAGTTTTTGGATAAAGATGCCTGTCTTGTCGACTCTGCTCTTCTTTGCTATTTAAATGCAGTCGGAGAGAGCTACGCTCACCCCGGTACAGCAATTTTAACAAGAAATTAATACTTAGGGAATATTGCATTAACATCTAGTACGTAGCTGTGCACTAACGCGTCTTCAACTAATAAATAGGAGTGAGGTAAAACGATGTGGCTGTATGCATGATGGAAAGGGAACGAGGAGAAAAGTACTGCTAACAACATGCTTCCTGCTGGTAGACAAACTCTTGTGTCAGTATTTATCTGAACTAGGCTTTATGCTATCTAACCCTCACTAATACATTCATTTTGTTTTACATGCTGTACTGTACGACTACAAGAATGGTAGACTACGAAATAAAATGTAGAGGAAATTACGAGGCGATGCAATTTGATGCGGAGGAATTTCTCTAAAGAAAAAAGAAGGGAATAAGTTGTAAAAACGATAAGATAATTTATAGAGAAGCAATATTAAAGTAGGCTTGCCTATACCTTCTAATATGTCCCATCATAATGTTATACGTGTGTTGTTGCTGTAGCGCATTTAGTAGTAGATAGAGATGGGAGATGCTGTTTGCATCTTTAACTGTGTTACAAAGGTGATTCTTTTGAGATAAGAGAAACAATAAGTTTTCCGACTGGAACTCCTACTGCAACTGAAGAAGTCTTGCATGCATGCGTGAATATTTTTCCTTTTCTTTATCTAGACGATGAAAAACCTAGTTTTCTCGTGTATGTTTTACTTTTTACACTCGAATGGACTGAGCAGTATACGTGTGAGGGTTGACTTGATCATGCCATAACATAATATTACATAACAAGCCTTACTGAACAGCCCATATCTTTGTGGCAGTGTACCGGTGAGTGTGTGTGTGTGTTGGTCTCGAATCGATTTCGTGCAGAGCCGAGCCGCATCTCTCTCTCTCTCTCTCTCAGTGTTTTCTTCGTCGACGTGAGAGCATTCTTTATGAGAGTTAATTACAATACATTAGTGATACGAGGTAGGAGGAGGAAAGGATTGCAAGATACAGTCATGCACTCCTGTACCATATTGTGTAGTAGTGTTTATTGAAGGCATTTGAATGTAAGTAATGTACTCACTGCGAGATGTTCACTGAAGTAAGTGGCAGTAATTCGATGGCAGCAGGAAGGGAACGAGCTATATGCCCTTCAGGTCACGTAAGTATAAATATTTGTTCTTCTATGAGCCATAAACAAAATTTACCTACATCGCCGCACACTTATTTACACTCGTTCAATCTATAAGAGTCTAGTCTGTCTATACATTGTATTGTATGTATACATCGTATATTAAATTGAAATTATTATGTGGCTCCATGTAAGTTAGTAGGTGCTGTGCAGAATGAAAATCGAAATTTGTATTTGTTTATGAGATTTTGGTTGGCTTTTTCTTCTGTGGCCTTTGAAGGACTTTAAACTTTCGTGCAAATCTGAAAATCAAAGTGTTTCCTGTATTTCCCATGCGACATTATTTGAAACTGTTGTACGACCTGGTGGTAAATGTTTCATAGCGAGCTATAGCAGAACATAGTTGCGTACTACTTACGTACAAGGTAACAAGCACTCTGTAACTATTATACAAATCTTACAATAAATTGCAGCACGAATTATTTTTGTCAGTAACTGTTTAGTGAAGGAAAAGCCGCGAAAGAATTAACGTCGAAATTTCTTCTGTTGTATTTACAGAAAAGAGGAGGTAGGCACTTGGGGCTTTGATTGATTGTAATTTATAATTTTTGAAATTATCGTGCAAATTTCAGCTGATTAATGTGTAAGCGTTATAAGTTGATTGTTTCCAAAAGCCTTCAAGACTTTGATGTGACTGTTAATGACCACCGTGACTTTCGGTAAATGAACACTCAAGGGTGATGAGGGGCATGAAATAAATAATACTTATAGAATTGCATTTTGGCACATTCAATTTACTTGAACAAACAAAATTTAAAATACTTCCTGCATCACAATTCTGGACATACTTTAGATTTTTCCTCTTGTGCACATTCGGCTGTAGTGGTATGCAAACGAGCAATGTAAACGATTTACCTATGACAGTTAGCAGGCTAAAGGTCACAACGTGCCTTGTACTACTAGTAGCATTTGTGCAAAGCGAAAGGTCTTGTACAGTCACTGCTAAATAAATGATGTTGGTCATTTTCCACTTGTTTACCTTAAAGAAATGCAAAGTGATGAGTGAGTGACAAGAAGTTCACTCTTTCCTGTACAGCATTGGGTCGTGCCTGTGGTAGTCGTGGAATTTTATCTGGTTTTGTGATTCCATGTGATGACGGGAGAACATTACATAAGATTGAAAATTATAGACCACACGGTTCGCTGTCTGATATACTATTTATTTTATTGTGTATACAAACCTTTTTCATGAACGGTCCGTCTATTCAGCATTAATGATTTCTTATGAACTATGCTGACCCCTTGTGCTTTACTCTGTAATAATATTGTAATATCGGCAATATACATACATACTCTCTCTGTATATACATTTTTTGCTTCCTTATTTTCTCTATCTGCATTTTCGTTCATATCCACGGCTGCACCAGTCACAGAATAAAGTGCCCTATGTATAATACTACTAGTCGTTCGCCATAAGTATCGTATCTTTTATACGGTAGTGGTCCTACTAATGGCAACGGTAAGCAGTAAGTGCATATTATTATGATGGCAGAGCAGCCAGTTCCGATTCCACATGTACATTAGTAACAACTGCTATGACCCTTATTCCTCTTTCTCTCTCACTCGACGTACGGAACATAACAACACAGCACAACTATCATAAATAACCAGTTTGATTTATGACTCAAAATGTCAACTGTAGCAGTAGACACACAGTGAAGAAAGAGTGAGAGAAAATCATGCAATACTGCTACTACACAAATGTGGATACATATAAACAGAATGGGAAAACATTATGCAAAATGCAGTGTGTAGTATGTAGTAGTGTAGGGTATATGGTAAAACTGGAACAGGATAAGCAATAGTAGGCAACAGGAAAGCATTATGTCCGTCTAGTCTAGTCTAGTCTTTATTATATTGTGTAGTTGTGCTCCTACTATACTACAGTGATATAGATTGCAAAAAAGCAATGTTGAATTATGTATCAACGGATACTCCCTACTTAGAAGTAAGTATCTCTATGAATGGATAAGTAAGTATCTGTGCAATCTATTATTATTGCATAGAACCTTATTCACAAGTATTTGCGTTGACTGGACTAAAATCTACCAATTCAAAAACCATGGGAGATTGATGCTCTATAAACTGTAATAATGCAGAAATGTACGGCGCTTGATACAATAGATTCGGAAGCACAATGGAGAACCTTTCGTTTTCATACTCTCTCTCTCTCACTCTCTTCGTCTCTCCCAGAGTGAGAACATAGCTTCACACAAATCGAATAGAAAATATTATAGCACTGTGCACGGTGTGCAGTTGTTGGCAATAATGCAAGCTATTCACAGAAAGAGAAACAGGCAATAACAAAGCAGACAGAATGTAGTGGCTACGAACACAAACACTCTGTAGCTACAGTATGGAAGGCCGTGTCATGTCAGAAAAAGTAGTTTTCTCTAATACGCTTGGTGTAGCATGAGCACACCAGTAGTAGTAATGGTTAAGTTAAAGTTGAGTTTTTGGATCAGAGATAGATCAAGTTTCAACTGAACTCAAGTGAGTCAAAGGAAAACCAAACCACTGATTGAAGAATTCCCTAAGGAGATTGTGTACTATTCCGTCTCTTCTTATTCCAATCTTCCATCTCCGTTTCTCTTTTTAATATATTCGCCAAACGGGTTGCTTGTTCGATGAGATTACTTCTTCTGGCTGTTTTCGACTGGCACATAAGCACAAAAAGACGATCGTCGACGACGAGGTAAATAGCTGGCTGTGCGTTGAAAAAAGCACCTCGCTCTTCTGTCCGTTTTATCTTTAGGTACCCAGTGTGCCAAGTACTACAAACAATAAGACCATTACACGGCTTCCTTCTGGTGCTGCTGATTTCAGAGGTGGCTTGTAGTACTACATAGAGAGCAGTAGTGGAACAAGATCGAGCCCAGTGCAAAGTATACAAACTCCAGTGTTAAAACGGATTGTGTAGAATGTAATGGTTGTGGGTTGTTAGCTTAAGCTAGCAGCTCTTAATCCGAATTTGAACTTTCTTGACCTGCTCATTTGAATGTGTAAGCAGAAGGATGAGAACATAATGCGTAAGGGAGATATGCTGTAAAGCAGAATTGGAACATATGTTGGGTGCGTAGCTTGTAGAATTTCTTCTCTTGTCTCACACTTATATAGATAATCAGTCAGCTTGTCAAAAATGATTAAAAAACTCTTGAGCAACAAAATGAGGAACACATGTTGTATACAGTACATAGATACGTACTTTGTATGGTAATAAAGTTTACGTTTGTGAAAATCGTATTCAGATCGACGGTAGATGGGTTGGTTGTTGTACCGTCGTAGTGGTGGATGTATATACTACCTCTGTATATACAGCGTCTCCTTAACAAGATAATGTACAAGAACAATTCATCTTTCCACTGTAAATTAGGAAAGGTGTGAAATTATTTGCTAGGGACCTTTCCTCAGGCCCGTAACATTACCTCGACTTTGATTCAAATGTCAGAATGTAGTGTAATTCTTTCGTTGGGTGGGAATCTTGTTCACGTTGCCTTTTCAGACACTACAAATTAAATAGTAATATTTACCCCGCGACCACCAGTCGTTTACACACTCGGTTAATAAAAAATGTTGCAGTTTTGGAGCATCGAGTGAATGTATGGAATAGGTACAAGATACGCGATAAGTGAGAGTAGTGCTGTACCAAGAATGAAGGTCGCAAAAAAACTGACTTGATGTTAGAGACGTGTCCAAATCATCATGTGGCAAAAAAGGGCACAGAAAATCTTATGGAAAAGGAAATTAAAGTAAAATAAAAGATAGTATTTATTTTGTGCAAAGGTACACTAGGTAAACCCAATAAGGAGCCGTTTTATTGCCTGACTGGTTTATCCTGCGAGTACGGAGTATTTTGATGAATTGATATCGTTCAGCTGTATTATCGTTGACCTTTAATTTTCCTAACCTTTCCTTGGAGTTTGTGCCAAACGATTTGCACCACGAGTCAAATTACTACTGCCTATGTCTGCATGATCGGCTTGTTGTGAAGTAGACATTACTGATTAGACTGGATAAGAAAAGGATAGAACGTAGTCAAGAGGCAATAGTCAACTAATGTCCGAGCTGAGCAGACGAATGAAAAATGATATAGAGAATTAGCATACGAAGAAATGGCTATATTTTATGAAATGCCAGCAGAAATGAGACAGATATCTCATTAATAAAATAGGTGGGGGTTTATATTCTCTCTTTCATGTGGAAGCCTGTTTTTCATTCAATTTTGATCGTTTTGATTTGATACTCTGATATGAAAGTGTGCGTACTCATACTATAAAATGTATGATTCACCAGTTCAGCACGTGCAAAAAATATTTAAAGAAACTGGATGTTTCACAATTAAATCCCTGTTACATGTATAAAATCAGTAAAAGGAAATACATTACTAAGTATGTGCATAAACAGGTTCATTTCGTCTTCAGTAGTGTACATTGTGCCAAAAAATCATTATGAAATGATAATAATGTGAGATTTCTGTCATGACATGAAGCGAGAAGCGAGACTTGCACTTGCACGTGTATTGGCATATAACCTAGCCATGACTTGTATAGAATTACCAGAATGTATACATCAAGGTACAGGTGTGCTTGTTTTACGAGAGGAAATCAGAAGGTGTTATTTGTCATGACAGGATTGTAAAAGTTCCTCCTCCTATCTGCTCTTTGACTTACATTTACTGTGTATTGAAGAGATGCACGTTTTGTAATTAGGGAGATTATTTGTAAACAATAACCGCGGAGCAACCTTACAACTACCAGCTTCTACTATTCCTTGTCGGCAAAGTAGTGCACCACAATACGCATAAATGAACAACATTAACTCATGGTAGTCATATTGCTAATTAGTATGCGGTAACGTACATATCCTTCGTGAATTAATTGAATATTTAATTTTGTGAATAAATAATATTCTCATTATTCATGTCAATTCTCGAGTAGGGTGAAATGGAAGATTGCGTAAACACATTTTGAAGTGGGGCTTTCAAATTCTTAGAAAATATTCATTTGTACCTGCCTACCAGAATATTTGCTTTGGGCTGACTAGATTGTGGGTTGTATTTAATTCAAGCAACTTTTACTACAGAATTTGAAGCACCCGAGTGCAGAAAGTATTTATTTCAGTTGAAGCACCCATTGATAGCCAATCTAAAATTGGCACGACATATCTTATCACATCACGGGACATCAAATCGATTTTTCCTCTTTGTGTTTGTATTTTTGCAACAAATTGTATGTGTATGTTAACCTAAGAACCTATATATACACGTAGCAGGAGCAAAACCATACACTAAAAAGCATTGAGCCAAAGCTCGTAAGAACAAATAAAATCCTCGCTAAATTCTGCAGTAAACATATAGTCTACAAATAATAGACGAGACAGAAGTCGTCGCAAACCTACGTTTTCGGTCTAGTCTCTATATATACATACACATGGATATATTATAAGGATTTGGTTGGTGTGCTGCGATCATACTCTGGTATTTGCCTTCAACATTACCGTTGCTCTCCCTAATAATACCTAGCAAAGGCTTATAACGTACGTTATGCGCCATAATAATTCCATAAAGCAAGCCTGAAGCACCTGACATTTTATGTGCTAAAAAAACCAGTAAAATATTCATGGCGACGCCATTTCGATAGAAAATGTGAACGATAAGAGATTGCATGTTTACTGCCATCGCTCTCAGCTCCTGCTCACTCTCTCTCTCTCTCTCTAGTCAAATAGAAATGACACAATCAAAGTGAATAAATTTTCCGTGAAAGATAATAAACAAATGAAATGGATTGAATGGGAATCGGCCGTGCTCCGTCTATAATCCCACAACACAGTGATACCTATCGGTGCAACACCATACAATCATTCCTGTATTGGCTGAAAGTGTATTATGTAGTTACGATATTCTCTCTCTCTGGTCGACGTAACGCATTACGCGGCATTAGTTTATGGTTCGGTTTTATTTGCATGTATTGACTTCTGTCTGCACATCAAAAACAGCGGGGGGAACGCTTTGCTTTGGTCAAGAAACCAAATGCACTCATGACGACGGCCCTCCGTCTCTCAAATGCACAACTTATGTCTACAAAGCTGACGGCTAGCCAAAACATGCAAGTGGGGATAAAATAGGACGTGTTCCTATTTACAGTGGGAGGATATCTAGTACGTCCAGTGTTTATGAAGCAAGACTAATTATCTCCACACAAACAATGCACGCGAAAAGAAATTCTATGAAATAATCAATGATTGAAAGTGAAACGAGCATTTAAATTGGTTTCTTTTGCAAAAAAGGAATGACTGAGTGGCTCTCTAGCACAGGACAAGACAAGTGGACAGCCTCCATCTCTGTCTGCTCTCATTGCCAGTTTATTGTTTGTGCGTATTTGTTGGAGGATAAAATACATCTTAATGTGTACTACATGTCTGCTGAAGCATTGTAAGAATAAGCAGACCAATCGGCTGCATTATTTTTACTGGCTTTAGAAATCACTCCAATGATCATTCATCAGCGAACATGACCTTGTTGATGATTCGCATGGCTTTATATAGAATGACTAATGGCCATATAGAAACAGAGAGTACTAACGTCAACTTGATTTAATCCAGATCCTAACTAATATTCTCACAGCATTGTCTTGTGCCGTGCAGTATACGCATATAACAATGGAAAAACGTCAAGAAAATTACTACCAGCTAATGTATATGAACATGAGCAGTATTTTCTTTTCTTTCTTCTAAGGATTTGTGCATTCACCTAACAATCTGTGTGTAATGTAGTGGGTATACAATCACGATCGTAACTTTACAACAACAATGATGATGGTGGAAGCTGAATTTCAAATGTGGTAAGTTGAATTGCAGGTTTTTTATGACACAGCCACAATTCCACAGATTTGCTTTGAATGCATGTACACAGATACATTGTACGCTAGAGCTACAACTGCAACAACAAACACACAGATGCCTGCGTAAGTGATTCTTTTGGATTGGTTGGATCTTTCCATTTTATTCTGGACGATTCATTTCAAAGATATGTACATAATTGTAGGGAAGAAAAGCGTTGCCCTTTCTTATCTCCCTCTTTCTCGCTCTACTCTTGCCTTATCTTCTATCAATTCATAAAACTCAATATATAAACCCACTACAATAAGCCAAGGTTCACTTACTCTTAATTACATTTCGGGTCTCGAGTCGTCATTTGAGTTCAAGTGCGTTTTATTGTGTTATTTTACCCGTATTGTTTGGTAATTAATGAAATCTCCGGAGATGCAGATTGTCCTTTAGATAGCCGTGGATATATTCACAAACTTTTGTGCTCTGCACTTACTCCTTAAATAATATACTCTCTCGCTCTATGTGGACAGATTTAATGGAAAACAAAAACATGGAATTAAACAGTGAGTACAGTAAAATACAAAGTATGGTATGTATGTATGTATAGTTGTACATATTACAGTGTAGATCTCCGGCCAGCATTTGCTCACTTCCTGCAATAGTCTAGTCTGTATAGAAGTTGTACACGCGCTTTGTGAGCTCTAGTTCATGAACTTAGTACCTAGTTAGGCTTTAGGTATATTTAATGCATGGCACTGCACCACATCCCTCATTTTACTTCTGTCGGATTAATTCGGCAATGCTATTCAAAACCTTCTTCTTTCGGTGTATTTATGTATACGTACAGAAGTTTCTAGAGAGGAGAGTGATTGTCGTATCGCATCTCGTATCCCACTCTTTCTTCTTCCCACAGATATTTGACTGTTGTTTTGTTGCAGTGATACTATATATGTATTCTGTACAAACTAACTGGTTGTGAGTAGTGCATATTATACTGCCATGTAAGTACGCTTTATATATACCCGCCTGCATTAAAGTTTGTAACACTGATCAGTCTGGATTACTGAAGTGTAGTACTCGTACTTACTTATTAACAGTAGTTCTACGCAGTTTAGAAACTACTGTCATTGGTACTAGACAGTGTCTATACAGCATGCTTCGACTATGAGTGCTAATAAAGTTGTAGAATTTTAGTCGCAGCAGCGCTCGCTCTGTTTTTCAAAGTAGTACAGACAATACTGTGCTAGCCTGAATGAACGTGTTTTGTCTTTGTCTCTGAAGATAATGTGTATACTTTATATCTAGAATAGAGAAATGACATAGTGTAGACTTTCGGCATAAGACTTTCTCTGAATCGATAACTTAATGTTAATGGGACCGACACTGAAACAAAGATGAGCCATGGTCGTTAGACCAAATTGCTCAAAGATTTTCCAGCTCCAGTTTGCTGCATGGAATTTGTACAGCGCTGTCTGCTTGTACATGTATAGGTATACAGTAGTACATTGTACTAAAGATGCAGTCATATGATAATATAACATTGCATAAGTATAAAATAAACTGTTTCTTCTTACTATCTCACTCACTCTGCAAGTCTGCATTACTTTAGTTGACTGGTTCTTGTGTGTAGATTACCTTGTCCAACGTATGCATATTATACTAATACATATTGCGACGCGGGAAGTATTTTCTATACGCTATACGGTCAGTAGTAGCATCAACCTGCTTTAGTTTTAACTTTAGCCCACATTCAGATAGTGCCATTCTTTTCTTTGTACTTGCTGTGGGTCTTGTCTTTGGAAAATGTGAAGTGAACTGAAGATAGGGCGGCTTTATGCTTAAAAGCTTGAATTTTAACTCTATCTTTTAGTTCAAGCCTTATGCTATCCTCCTGTGTGCTGTGTGTGAGTATGACAGAGAATTTCATTCGACTTACTTTCTCTCTCTGTCTTTCCCTTTCATTGCATTCTATCCACTTATTCATTTTCGCTTGACTTTGACCCAAGTCGACGTGCTGCTTCCTTTCTTTAAATACTAATACATGGATCCGCACTGTCGTGTCGCATCATATGGTTTCTTAAAGCCACAGTTCGGATAACTATGCTACACATTCTTCGATGTCCCATTTCTGAGCTTTCTCAATTGACTTGAATCCCTTTTATCTTTCGTGTAGAGCTTGGTGTTGCAAAACTACGCAAATACCTTGGCGCCTGGACTCTATTGTTCCATTCTGAATTTCCACACAAAATACAGATAGATATACTGTATATAATGTTAGCAAAGTATTCGATTATATCGTGCTTTGTAACTTTCTATATACTTTTTACTTGCAGGTATGTTGCTCTGCTTTAGTTTCTGAATGTTTGCGGGAGAAAATTTCTAACTTGGCAGATTATTGTGCATACTTGCAGATATGTTGCATCCACAAATATTTCATGTCACTCGTGGTTGGTTAAAATTCTATGCGCTTGGTTAGGTGCTTGTAGTAAGGTATTGTGCTCGAGTCTAATTTTTTTTGAGCGGATGTGTACAGGAAGTCTTACCTGACATGGCCAATGTATGTAGGTGGGCACGCTTTGGCTTCTATGAAAAAAGGTACGACTAGTACACTTTTACTCTTACAACAGATATATTTTATTCATACATAAAAAATTAGTGTAAACGTAGAGGTAACGTTACAGAATACTTTAATAAGTGTAGCTCGTGGCACAAGAGATTGTTTCATTTAGATAGCAGTTTCTGAGTACATGCAGGCAAAAGTCCTTTTCACGTTTCCTTGTATTGATCGACAACTGTATGTGTACACCTTGCATTAATAAACATTTGAAATGAACATCTAATTGTACCATACGGCACATATTTTGAGCACGTACATTCTCTCATGCGAACTTTAAATTTTAACTTGGTAAACAAGCATGCAAACAACAAAAGGTGCACACAGGCGAGTAATATGGGCTGTATTTTGGTGAACTCTTCATCGTACGTTGATATGCCAAGGTTAAGTGCAATCAAGTATCGGACAAGGGAAACCTCGCGGGAATTGTGTTGAATAAGTCATAGTTTTCCTTGATTTGTGCTAGGTAAGTTGTAACATGCATATCTAAAGTGAACATGTTCAACTGATCCTGCATCTGAATCTGAATGTTCTTATTTATTGGACTGATAAAAGTTGGTTTATTTTGATTTCCAATGTCACCTTTACCAGTAAAAAATGCAAAAATGAAAAATGCTATTTACGAAGTTTTAGGTCTTTCTTTTTGTTCAAGCAAAATTCTATTGTTAATATCTACAAATTTTATGCAATTAAACATTGAAGGCCCTTTGCACAAAGTTTATGTATCTCAGTCAGTATTTGCAAGTTGTACTTTTTGTTCCACAATCATAGATCAATGAAAAGTTTTCAATGTGTATTATTTACTTTTTACATCTGGTGGGTGGTATAGTCCTGTAAGCGAATGTTACGAAAAATTTATACACTCGAATTTCCAAGCTTGGCTAACAATGTTTTAATAAGGAATTAGTTTCTAATTGCAGAAGGTAGGTTGCCTTTACAATTAAAGGCTGTGTAATGATAGTTAGCGCACCTCTTAGAGGTTACTTTCACTGTACAGTTAGGTAGTTTTCTGCGCTTTAACTGAACCGTAACATTATGTTGCATGTACTATGTGAACATTGTATATGTGCATATTGTAGCTTGTTATTAAGTGGTTGCGTGTAGCTCCGTAATAAAACTTTTATTTGATGTAGGACATCTACAGTCTAGAGAGATATTATGTGTAGAATTCGTCGTGTTCCTTTGTTCATGTCCAGCCAATGCATACTACTTAGAACCTAAAGAACTCCATTGAACTTGCAGCAATGAAAAAGCTTATGTTATTCCTCCAGTCTTCTTTTACTCAAGTCTGAAAAACTGCAAATATTTTACATCCCTAGAAGTCGTATAGATAAAAAACATGCAACTATGTACAGATCTGCAGCACACAGGAAAAGACAGGGCTTGTAAGTAAATCCTAAAAAAAAGTCAAGCATGGCTGACCTAACTTCTTATGTATGGAAGCATGCATTGGAATGAACGGAGATTATGAGAATGAGAGTGGAAAATTCACAATTTATTAGTTTGTCCTTTAGTTTTTAGTGGTTTCGTTTCTTTGAATTCTTACGAATCAACGGTGTATAAAATATGGAAAAAGTTATGAAACAACTGGTACTAGATAAATGCATACGTACCACTACAGTGAAGCTTTTGTAGCTTTTCTTTCTTTCATAATATGAAGTTGTGGATTCTATGTCAAGGCGACAGAAGCCAGGCAAGCCAGAGAACCAGGCCCATTTACGTTGTATATGATTGCACGGGACAAAAGCCTTGGCCATGGCAGATCAAGTCAGGTTCTTTTAACTAAAGAAGAATGATATTATGCACATACATATGTATGATTATTATGTTAGTAGGACTGCATGCTCTATACAGCGTATGTGCTGCTCTCAGTTTCACAGCCAGTCGTAATATACATAATTTGCCCCCTGTGTCTTTCGCTTTTTTACGACTCGCACCACTCATCGCCACCACTACTACACGACCGACTACATACAACTACCCTCTGCATTTACATCTAAAGAAGTCTCTAGGCTTCCCTGGTATGTAGATATTAGATCGAAATATCCTTAATGTAAGTAACGCCTTTGTCTCTGTATACTGTAAGCAAGATTTGGAATGAAAGATTGAGATTGATATTCATCTATTTTTGCACTTTAAATAATATTATTCAAAGCTTATTTATTAAACAAGAAAGAATCGATTCCCATTCAATGCCTTTAGATTATTCAATTGCTAATATTTATTTTAACATTCTAATGCAAAGGATTATAAAAATTTAAGCTGAGGTTTAAGCTTTAATATTGTCTAAGTAAGTGCATTCACATAAGAAAAGTAATGATTGTAGCATATGAAAAATACTTTAAAAAAGACGCATCATTTTAATCACGGTCACGTATTAGCTGAAAATGTAGTATCTAATGTTGCTCAACTGTGAAATGACTTAATGAACATGTTCATTATTATTTCAAGTACTCACGAGGTTAGGTAATATAAATATAAATACAAGTTAAACAAGTTCACTAGGCATAACATGGTATGGTGCTTTCTGAAAGAAAAACGAAAGTGTAGTACTACCTACCCACGTAATACAAAGATATCGAAAGTGCTAGTCTTACAATTGCGGGCTACGTTGATATTAAATAGATATGCCTATTAGGTGTATTTACATATAATAATACGAACCAGTGGAAAGTACAATTACGTCTGTGGAGAAAATAAGTATGCTGTAGTAGCCACTTTGCCGTGTGTGTATGTATATACGTGTGGATAGAGCTTTTAAAGAGTTTCAGTTCCTATTACTCATTGTTAGCTGTGTTCTGTGCAGCGAAAAAAGTTCTTTTGTGGGAACTGGAACCAACGAAAAGAGTTGACTGGACTGACGATGAAATGTTTGTGTCACGGGAGCTAACGAAAGGCCGATTACCGTCTCTGCCATTAGACACGCAAATTTCAACACGGACACTTTTTGTGCCTTTTTTATTTTAACATTTCAGACTTGCACTGCAAAGTTGTACTGCACAGCAGCATTTCGTTGTTCTATTCTTTTAGTTAGCATGAACTTCAAGCAAACGCTACTAATAAGTGCTCCTACAAACATACTTTGTAGTTTGTAGTTATTATATAGTTAGTTACTACATACATACATGTGTGCTACTATTGCGTTGTGAGGAAAAACAAAAACATTTATTAGCTGTCCGTCTTGGCAGCTCAAAAGCCCACAAAATGAACGTACTGCTACAAAATTTACCATTTGATTTGGTATAAGTCTTCAAATTGAATGGAGAGAGTGAAAGAGAGAAAAATGGCAAAGGCATGCATGCGGGTTGCTCCGATTAGAGATGTTTTTATAATGGGTAGGTATACTGAAAAGAAAAATAGGTGACCACCTGATTCTCTGATTCTTATGAAGTGGATTTTTTGAAAGAGTGGCTGACTCCAGTCAAATTACTATTTTATATGCCAAAAGCTATGTAGCCATTGGAATAAAAGATGGCCAACGTGTAATCTTTGTTTTGTGCTCTGATTTTGGTGATATGTTTGCTTAGTATTTATGGACTGTGTTTCGCTCAAGTCACGTTGTACACTAATCACAATCACAAAACCTGGAAAGGAGTTACACAATTTTTTGTACACTAAAGTAATTCGAACTGCTTTTCCTTGTGCATCGAGTGCAACTTGTGCAACGTGCTTATTGCTACTCACATAATTAGACGTTGCACTTCTCATACAGTGGAAAGTAAATACAGATAATCTAATTTTATTGTTGGTTTCATCCCTAATGCCGCAAATCCTTATAATGCTCTACTTGTAATGTATGTGAGCCCATCAGCCGTCTTAAATCTTCGTATATATAGTGCGCTTAGAAATATGTATTGTCTGAATAGTTTTTATATATACGGCAATTAGCAATTACGCTAAGAGACTCCAAAATGTTTCCCCACTGTCTGTGCTTATGTTCTGCTTCGAGGAGATAAATAGTAATTTTATTCTGATTTGAAGCACCATACGTGAGTTTCCAGGAAAAGGAATCTTTACAACTTATTTTCATTTCAAATCACGCTGGTAGTATGAAAGGCTTTGCATGTAAAAAGAGGTGAGCCAGTATTCTTATCGTTGTGGGCAAAACAAGAAGAGTTGCTTTGGAGAGATGTTAAATGGATAGCAAGTAGAGGAAACTATGATATGTAGGTTTAATTTTTTGCAATGCCGCGCTCTACCACATGTACCGAGTACCGACCTTTTCTACCCAGATCAACTTTAACACACAGGAGAAAAGAAGAGCCGACACGCCAGATTTACTATAATACAGAAGAAGTATTACGGAGAAGTAAATATGTAGTCGTTATTTCTACATGTACTACAAACATAACCCTGTAGCTTAACTGTGTATGTATTTTAGATCGTTTCTGATTTTGTGACCTAACCTTGGCTTGTTATTCACTAACTTAACAAAACAGTGCGCGGTGCACTGTGGTAATGCATACAGTTTATTGTTAGATAGGTAGGAGGTATGTAAAATAGTGTAGGAATATTTCTCTATCAGATTTTACAAGATGCCTAATCCTTCCTCGTCTCTCTGCTGGCCATATACCATCTGCTGCATCAGCCTACCCTGCCTCCAACGAAATACATAGTGCAAGCATGTTTTCTTTTTTTCAGTGCAGCCGAATAGTGCATTGCGCCTTTATGCTAGTGTTATGTTATTAACAGTGAAACCTATACTGAAATATTTATTAAGATTTCTCTCTTGATAAAAAAATAAATGCTTTTCCAATTGTTTTTGCAAACAGTTTTTTCTGCTGTTTTTCAGTTTCCGATAACATTTTCTCAATTTTTTAAGGTTTTGTACTTTGGACATTTGCATGTATCGGTTTCAGCAGTTAGACGTGTTTCAAGGAACATTTAAAATAATTATGTCAATCGTCAGTACATTTCCCTCGTCCATGTTTGTACGTGGTCACCTATTAATTTCCATGTCTAGCCTTGTCGACAGTTTAGCCAGACGAAAAAAACAAGCGGTATCCTTGATCGAATGGCAGAAAGTAATCGGAGATAGAAATTTTGTGTACGTTTTATTATCTGGGACACAAGTGTAGCTATGTACCTCGTAATGGTGAAAGGGATACATTCATGCTTTCTTATCTCGCAACAGATTATGTAATTTGTTCAATTCTAGCAGACTCACAGCCTCATTGACCTAACAATAACTGAAGTGGAAAAATTTACAACGGATGCATTTGAATGCGTACGTGAGTCTGAAACATTAAAAATGTCGCCGCCAAATTAAACGATATGTGATATGGACAGTTGTAAAAACAAGGGAATAAAGTGTGAACTGGATGTTTGAAGTGTGTTTCAGAGGTCACAGAAGTGAAGGACCGAGTTTAAGCAAAGCCAAGAGACTGAGTAAAAGAAGGAGTTAAATCTGTAATTCACTTAGTCATCGACATGTGCCAAAGCATGTAATTTAATACTCTGGTAAATGGTGCATGGGAGATGTGTTGATCGCAATTGAACTTAATGGTTACCGTACCATGGTACGTTTCAGACACGTCCAGTTTATTTTTGATAGGTCTGGAGATAAAAGTGATGAATATACACCGAGTGGTGATTGCATCAAAACATTGCAAACGTGCGTCAGTTAACTATGCACTGTTGTTTTTCAGTGGTGAGTGCTGAGAGTGAAACCCGAGACATCATCTTTCCTTCTAATCTTTCTACTGATTTATTTATTGTTTATGGCCGTGTCTCAGCTATTATTTTTGTGTCTGAAGTACCATTTGGGAAGTTCTCTCCAACACTTAGAGAAGCTGTTGATCACTCTTATGGCGCCGTAGGCCATTGTGTTTACGAGTCTTGGCAAATAAATAATATTTGTCAGTCAGCTAAAGGAGAAAGGTCAGGTCGCCTAATGGGCGTGCTTTCGGTTTCTTCAGTTCTCTCGCAGACGTAGTCCAAGACAAAGAAAAGAATCCTTTGATTGAATTTTTAATCTTATGCAAAGTAAAACAGTTTACTAATACTTGTCCCCCGTCTAATTGTAGACTCTATTGAAAACATCTGCTCTCAAGCCTACTTCATGGAATTACGAATACAATGAAAATGAGAGGCGGATAAGATGTATGTCAACTGTACACCCTTTGACATTTTTCAAAAAGCTACATCAAATCGTCAAAGTGATATTTAGAATTAATTTTGCATCCTCATTTACATTTTTAGCACTAGAGATCTAATGAAGAGTCTTTTGACACTGTACATCAAATTTCAGATTCACTCGCATTAGTTTAAATTAGAGTCCTGTGATGATGGCAACAAAGACGCACGGGTCTCTGTCTCTCTCGACACGAACACATTACATCAAAGAATAATAATAAAATGAGTTGATCTGTATAGTTAATGTGTTCTTCTTCGGAAGAAACAGACTTGCTCCAAGCTGCTTACTTACATTCACCTCATTGTACAAGGCTACAACGATTTGCATTTGTTTTCCCCCTTTCGGCGTTGCTTAGCTAAGGATGACGAGCTACATTTTGCAACGTGTAATAGCCATGTACTTAGCTCGACTGCTCGTTTGACTGTAGAGATCTAAATTGACTGGCTACATTTAGACACTGTATCTACATATACACACAGGTAGTATATACAAGTACTATGTCCTGTGTACACAGTACACACAGCACGGTTGAATATATAAAACCCTTTCTACATTCTAGCTTCCTTTGTTCGCTCTCTCCGTCTGCGTAGTCCCACGGCCCCGTCTTCTTTGTTTCTTTTCCTGTAGTTTCTGATGTCAAGTCATTCGTGACATTATTATGTATGTATTTAAATTGAACTGCTCAACCTGGATAACATAATGAAGCCCATATACCTATATTATATTTTATTCATGTACGTATTTATTCTATAAATTGTTAAGAGATGAGCTTCCTTCTTACACAATGCCTTTATATAACGAATTCCTTTGTACTTCTTCCAACGCACACTGCAATTCCTGTATATCTGTGTCAGTCGGGGAACTACTTACAATAAAATTGCGTTTGCACTAGTTACTTATGTACATAGTTAAAATAGATGCTAGTATATAGGTAACTAGCATTTCAGCTCGATTACAGTAGCACAGGCTAAATTACATTGGACTTTCTCTGAATTCGTTAAAACGAGTCAAGCAATGATTGCGTACAAAGTGCACCACCTTGCAGCACCACTATAACTGTGTCTCCTGCTACGTATTGGGAGTGAAGACCGTTGTAGTACTGTCTACCTGTATACACTATAATAGTACATTGTAGCTCTGGTGGTAGTACATATTTGTGTGCAAAGAACTTATTACCGAAGAGGTGTACTATGTTCGTGAAATTATACTGCATACTATACACTGAAGGATACATAGAGCGTGGGTCGAAGGAAAGAAACTGGGATAAATGGCGATGGCCTTTCTCCAGAGCAGAGCAGTCAGTGAAGAAAACGTATGTAATTCAGTCAGTCAGCTCACCCAGCGAGTCATCTCACCTCACCATCATGGAATTTCCCATGACTGCTCTTACCTATACACTACTACCACCACCACCACTCTGCTCTACACTGTCTACACTGGGCCAAGCTTATCTTTGTGGTGCTGTAACCCGCCTATTTGTTTGATGATGCTCGTTTAGTTCCGCGGTGGTGGTGGAAATTGCATTTTGTACTACAATTTCCACTCACACTGCACACACACACACACAAGTTGGTGAAAAGAGAACAGACTAAAGCAGACCATGCTTGAATTAGCCATGTTTGACTCTTTGGACTGTGACGCAGCAGAAGAACTGAGTAAGTCTTAGGTGTAAGGATTACTTCATGCATGCAGCAGCATTCGCACACATGTATACAACAGATCAAGATAGTACGACTACATCTCTGCAATATTTGAACGTTGCAATTTTTGGTGCATTTCTTTGTGTGAACCTTGTCTTTCTGTGTAGAGAGCATGGGGTAGATTTGAGAATACAGGTTAAGCGCACAGTTTTTTCTCCACTGTATAATCTCAGGGCTAAATGAAGATTAAACGATAAACTGCACCAAGTCTAGTTTAGCAGAATATTTACATTAGTACCTACTTACGGTTACTAGATATACGTAGAGATAAATTGTGTATTTATCTACGAAAACATGGAATACATACAAACAAGGAGCAGGTTGGATGCAGTTGCTTTCCAGTCTTCGTATCTAGTATCTCTATGTTGTACTTATCAGTACGTAGTAAAAAGAGGATGCTTTGCATTAACAGCAGCAATGATCTAACAACTTCTGGGAGAAGATAAGTAAGAAGGTAGTAGTAGTAGTTGCTAACTACAATGGAATCACTTGTCTTGTCCTTTCCCGAACTTGTTTGAGCTTTTCTTGGGATTTCTATATTAATGTGCAGGTACATGGGTTTACTTTATTTTCCAAAGTAACCAGCTAAACAATAAAACGTGAAGAGTGGTGGCTGAAGGAAAACAGAGTCGGATTGAGTATGGAACGAGGTGTTTCTAAATTGACTAGACTTATTTAGGTAGCGCTCGCTTGTTTGTGGCCAGCAGTAGTAGTAGTAGAATACCTTTGATGCTTATAAATCACTTGAAGCCATATGTTGTTGCACATTGCACACATGTTATTGCCCTGCCCTTGTATAGTACAATAGTGTGTGTGTGTGTTTAGGCAGCATTTGTTAGAGATCACAGCGGAAAGCAACATACACAAGGTACGTCACACAATCCCATCACAATAAGTAATTCAGGACAAAGCAACTGTCCGCTCACCATTGACCACACGTTTAAGTACCTATTTATACATTTTTGCAATTACTCTGCCCGTCCACTACCGAGGTTTATTTCAGATGTGGACACTTGTGGTCGTAAAATTCTATTCGCTCGCGTTCTGATGGCGCAACAACTTTCAGGTTTAAGTATAAATATTCTCTTCGCACAGCTTGTCCCTTCGAGTGAAGTTTGAATTACTCAACAAATTATATGGCAGGTGTCTATACATAGCCTTCTAGAGAATCTTTATGACCTTTCAATGCATATTTATGTACACAAACCTTCCACTCCTACCACCACAACATCAAACACACAAGAGTGTACACAGAACTGCAAGTTAAAACAGGAGTCTTGACTTTATATATTTACATTTTTTATTATTCAAAGAATATAATGTAGTACGCAGTCATTTTGAAAGGTCATACACATCAGCTCGTTTGAATTCGACTTGATTTCGATAAGGTTGGTAGTACAGTATAGTAATTAGTAAAATGGTTTGCAAGCACAACCCTCTCGCATATAATTTAAATTTTCCCACTTATTTGCATAGTAACGTTAACTATGCGTTGAAATATCAACGAATTTGAATTGATGACGGCATTGCAACTGGTTGGTAGCTGTCTATTAAGCAGAGTACACAAGAACACGGTGTACTTGCAATAAAATCATGTGTACAAATAAGTATACGTTTCAAAAGCCTCACCCTGTTTCCTATTTAAGTACATATATGTACATAGTGGGGAATTACAAGCTGTATACTCTTTGAATGTGATGTATACATTACACTATTGTACTAGGTATGGAAAAAAGGAAATAAAAATTAGAATCATTATTCCTTACGTCTCAGTAACTCTTCCACTGCTACTTCTGCTGAGCTGATCCAGTTTGTCACGAACTTGCAGCTTGCCAAGCTCAGGCTACTCAGCATACAAAATTAGATCACACCCCCTTTAGGTTCTATTATATTGTGCAGCAAACTATTTCATTAAATGCCAATTTCATCATGCACATGCACAAATAAAGGGGTATAAAATATAGAAACATTTATTGACAAAAGGTGAGAGGAACTGGGAAGTATTTTTATCAGCTGAATTGTGTGAGAGAATGAGATTTCTTCATTTTTGTGGTTCATTCCACCTACAGAATAGTATAGTAAGTTCAGTGAGTAAAGTTAAATATTGTTACTGGTTCGTCTAGTCTCGCCTGCAGAGGTGAGGGTTACAGTGGTGGTGGTGGTGGTGGTGGTTTTGGAGAAGGAAGCCTGTAGAGAGTCTAGTATCGCCTAAAGTTTTAAAGTTGCATAAGATGAGATGTGAGAGTAGAAGAAGACAAGAGTCAAGTTAACTGAAGACTGAAGTTGAGTCAACTCGAGACAAGTGCAAGGTGAAGGTGGAGGTGAAGTTAAAGACGAATAAGAGCACAGCTGGCAAGCGTACGAAAAAGAAAGGAAAAAAGAGAAAAACTTAGCCAAAGATGTGAGTAAGAGAGCCGGTAATTGATGTTCTCTCTCTCTCTCTCCGCTTCAGTGTAAAATATAAGTACTCTGTGTAGCATTAGGTACATTCGTGGTTTGGCTTGGGCTACTAGTACCTATAGTAGTGGTGAGCGGACTTCTTGTGCACCAGCCTTTGTACTTACAGCATCAACTATAGTAGCGAGAGATTCTACACAAACAACGCAATCTGCACACTTGTGCCTTGTGTGTGTCTGTACACAACACAGAGAGGGAATGCACTCTTTTACTTAAAGCTGGGAGACAAAGCAATGAGACATGCACTGTAGCAGTGGTGCAATGTAAAGAGAGGGGAAGAAAAATCAACGTCTCTTCGTGGGTTTACACATATAATATTTTAATGATATAAAGTCTTCCCTTTTCTCATCGTAGCTCAATAAATGTAATCTAATGGTATAGTAAAGCAACGCAACGTTTCATCAAGTCTCGTCTCACAGCCAAGTCGCACAAGTAATTCAAACTGGTCCAATGTGGTTTGGTGGGTCTTCGTTTCTCTCTCTCTCTCTCTCTCGGAATGGTAGTTGTTTTAGATTTTTTATCGACATCTCGTCGTCTTCGCCTCGTCTCATGTTTAAAATCCAATCTGAACAACAACAACTACCGAACCGACCCAAGTTGTACTACCACTACTCCTCCACCATTACCTATACTTATGGTGCAGCGAGTTGTTCTTCTTCTTCCCGAGCAATAAGTGCAGATATAAAATGATCGAAAGGAAAACAACAGGGCAGTCAAGAGAAGTAGAGCTACTAATGTACACTTACTCCTATTACGACGGGCTAGACTTTAACTAACGCAACTTGCTGCTATATATTGTATCACCAAACCACCTCGTACATACATATAGTAATGCTGCTCAAGAATAAGTGTGAGCGTATAGGCAATATATTATCATAGAGATACATTAGTGCTAGTTCTTGCTGCCGTGTAGATCAACCGGCAGCTCTCTCATCTTATTTCTAGAAGAGCTTCTCTCTTCGTTTTATGCTCCATTATGATGGTTCTTATTATCATCCAAATTATTCCTTCTAGGTTTACTTGTTGTGTGAACGCGTTCCTATATCTTAGCTATCTGTGAATGCAGGTACATGGTACATCTCCGTTGAAATAGTTTACCACTGAGCGTGGTCCAAGTGTATCTTTATGCATATAACTGGAACTACTATGATAAAACAGGGAAAACTCAATTCGCTCTTGACTTCATTCGACTTTAGCTTATGCCTCTCTTACCGTAGTGGCCCTATTCATTTTTTTGGAGATTATTATTGTTACAGTTGATGAAAATATTTGTAGTATATACATACAGATACATACACGTAGTAGAGTACACGTGTATTGAGTTCAGGGTTTTCGGATTATTCTAAGCGCTGATGTAAAACAATAGCACCTGCAGCTTTTGAATGCATGTTACTTTTGTATGCAAGTATTAGGTTACAAAGTCTTGATGTGCTTACTTGTAGAGAAAACTGGAGATCGATGTATAGTCATGTATGAGTTCACGTAGTGGTTAGACTGCAGTATTGTTGAATATGATTTTGCTTGACTGGATTCTTTCTAAAAAGACAGATGAGTGGTAGCAATGATATCAATACACAATGCAGCATGATGGTCTGTTGCTGCTGGATGCGATGGTCTACAATTTGAATAATATTACAGGGTTCGATGTATCCAACTTGTCTGTTTAAGCTTCTGCAACTTGGATTGAATGAGAAACGAGAATTATTGAAGAGATTGATAGCAGAGAGTTGAATGAAGAATGGAATGGCATCAGAGATGAGAGAGAGAGAGCAGCATGAAATAGGTTGGATTCTATCACATATTTTCGCTCAAAAAAAACAGTAGTTGCCCCCTAGGTCACAATAATTGCTTTCTGACGTGTAAATTCTCATTTTTCGCTCTTCGGGAATCCATATAATACTAATTTCAGTAAAATATGTAAGTAAGTGGTATTAGTAGTCAGTACAGAAAGTATTTGATATTTTAGTATATCAGATACAATTTGCAATAGTGCTATATATTGCAGCAGTATTATAGCTATTAGCTAAGTTTGTTTTAATAAGGGAGCGTATAAACGAGAGTTTGAGTGGAAAGTAGTCTCATCTGCATAACTCGAACAGTTAAGCTTAAACGTACTTATCTTTTTCTGCAGATTCCAGTTTGACCAATTTTCCTAATGGCTATTTATATTTATTACGCAACGAGTATAGTGCGGCGAAATACCTCGAGCAGATTTTGGAACATAGAGTCAGAGAGAGAGATTTTAGTCGATACATGAATCACATTTTTCAAGACAGAATGAAAGAAAATTGTGCAATTTGATTTAATACGATGCGGTCTTGTTTTGTCTGCCTAAAATCCAAAGTTATAACTCATTCCGTTTCTCCTTATTCTTGATCTTTATCCTGTGAGCGTTTTAATAGCCTCTCTTACTAATAGCGTCCATAAAAAAGCTAACTAATTTTATCATTGGATGGATCGAGTTTTTTATGCTTTAAGCAGGCTTAATACAAGTATGTTTGTCTCAAGAGAGTTAAGTGAGGTGGTGAAAAATATACTTCTCTATACTCATTATTCATACACAGAAGGTAAGGTAATCAAGCCAGGAATTTGATCCGTCCTCTCAAGAGCATCGCCTAATAAGGTACGGTGGCTAATTTTGCATTCAAAAATGCATTCTTCAACGGCTATGCATCTTTTATGAAGTACGGCTTATGGGAATAATAAAAAGCTCTGATTAGTAACACACAACGTGTTTCGTTTTTTTTAAAAAGAAGTTACTTCAGAAATTGTTGGGTAAAATATTACTAGCCAAAAAACCTCAATTGTTTTAATGAATAGTATTTGTGTTCCCTGGTCTTTATTTTTACTTGCTTTGTATTGACAACAAACATAGCACAAAATACATGGATACTTACATATTTATATTTATGCATTTGTTCTGTCATACAGAATGCACAGGTGCTCAACACGATATGCATAAAGAGCTAAAGCCTCACAAAGCGAGAGCACATCAAAGATTTCCTTCATCTAGTGTTACTTCACATTATGTTACACAAACGAAATCTACCTGATTCAGTTTCATGTGCATGCACCTCTTCTTTGCCTGATGTTTTTCATTTCTCGTCCTTTGATCTCACAACCATTCCCTCCATTCGTGTACCACAGTAGACAATATTAAACTTACCTGGCATCCTGGCAAACTTCTGTATGTATAGCCAATATGTTATTTAATATATATCTAGTATAGTGAGATAAGAAATACGAACTTTCCAATACAATATATCATAATGCATAATTACTATAGGTAGTCATGAATTTGAATACGTTTCGTGCATAAACTAATAGAAATGTGGTGCCCATCTCTACAATATGTCATGCAGCTGTACTTACAAGTATACACTCGTTAACGTATGTCATGTTCTTTGATTAGGTACAAAGTTATGCTTGTTGAAGTATTCTTGTTAATGATTGAGAGGACAGTCAAGTAAAATCCATCCAAATGTAGAGATATGAGAGCAACGAACAAGAGTGTAGAGTTAATAATGAAATAATGCTCTATGAACGAGAGCATTCTTCGACAGATGTGTATTGAGTTACGCGTGGCATTATGTCATGACATAACATGACATTTCAAGTACAAGGAAAATTTCTGGTAGAATTACATAAAGTAAAGCGAGAAGGAGTGTCTACTTTTATTTCTACTACAAGAATCAGATTATACTTCACGTGATGACATCTTGATACACAAAACTCACATACGTGAATTCTGTTGAAATTAATAGAAATTGTAATTCGCACTCTTGGATGTTGTATGTTTAATGTTTGATTAATGTACAAACCGTGTACTAGGATAGGCAAGATGCATAAATATTAAATGCACACGGACAGCGTCTAACTATTACATAGTAAAACACAGTACTATCAATATAAGTTACAACGGTTCAGTATGCAAACCAACTGCAATCTACATACGTAACAGTACACCAATTGTACAAAAAGGTGATATAATCTCATGTCTCGCGTCCTTCCTTATTTATACAAAAGGATCCATCTTCATTCACACATAAATATCTCCGAGCTCTCCAGCAGGGAGGTAAACCATTAAAATACATCACACTTTTTCTGCTGTCATCACTTGAGGTTATCTTTGCACGATTGACTGCCACATTGTAAGAACCATAGTAGTATTTCTTTACACACAGGATTTTGTAACAATGACATACTGATACGTACACGATCAATGTCCTAACCTTCCAAGACATTTGTTTTTTTAACGGAAACAAAGACTGTTGTTTAGATCACCTTACCACATTGTGTTTAAATCTGTACGCTTGCATCTTTTTCTATGTACACACGGTACAATTGCCTAACACACATGCAAGTTGTACATATTGGCAGGTGCAGGTGTGAGTTTTCCATTCGCCTTTAACGTCCTAAATCATTACTGTTTCTGTACAAGAAGCCACACTCATAACAAGCACTTCCCTTCCACATCGACCCCTTTGAGCTTTTCTTCCTCTGTCTGTAAATTTAAATTACAGCTTTATGCGTTTACTCGCTAACTACTCGGCTGGTATGCCTTATCAACCGAAGATTGCTACCTACACACACACACAATGCTATTGTGCTTTTGCGGTGGTGTTGGCCTTATCCCTAGATAATAAAGGCTTGTCGCCTCTATTCTACTCATCACCAGATTGTGAGTTCATTTGACTATTGCGGCATTCTGTTTTCTTTTACTTTGTTAGCAACTGATGTTATGTTCATTTGTTTTTCTTTGGTCTTCCGTAGTTGGTATGCACATTGCTCATTGGGTAGGTTACTCTTCTAGTAGTCGTACTACTGTTTAGGTTGACTACATATTGCAGGGCTGCCAGTAGTAGCAATATCTACAGCAGCCGTTTCGTAAGTAATGGGTTCCTAACTCACTCCCATGTTGTCAGATACGTATCATCATCATCATCATACAGAAACATCTACATCCAATGATTCCACTCACTCGCTTGGCGCATTCATGCGTGATTAGCAGTGTCAAGCTAACGTGTTGAGTAATCAAACAAATAATTTGGTCTGTTGAACTGCAGTGGAGCTGAAATGAAATAGATGTCGAATTAAATAAGCAACCGGCTCTAAATGAGTTGCAAAGCATAATATCAAACACTCAAACCTTGGATACATGAAGAGAACGGTTGACAGTTCCATCGTTATCTAACGCTTTGCAACATGTTGGGGCTGTGTGTTTGATATTTTGCGGTTCCTGAATTTCCCTTGTTTATTCCTACGTAAGTTACGTAACTAACTGGGTGCCTACTAGCTGTCTATTGCAGAAATTTTGCACACTGTCATTCATGGCTTTCCTAGCTTGTGTGCATTGTTAGGACTCAGGATATTGCGGCTTTAACAACAAATTTTTTTAAATGAAGAGAAATTTAGCTTAAAATTGAATTCCAATTTTGATAAATAGATATAAAAAATTTCAGTTTTATTTTTCGGCAATTTGAAAAAATATAACTTTTTGTACACGTGCTTCATACTTGTGTGTATCATTCCATTGTACAAATTTCTCATAAGGATACTAAGTGAATTAGCACTTACCAAACTTTTCGGAATAAAATTTAAATGCAACACAAGATTTAACTTCAGGAATTGTAAGTAATCCTGGGTAATTCATTAGCATTCTCTACTCATGTGTGCATTATTATTTTCGATATTGAGCACACTCGTGTATGCATTGCGATGTTATAATGTTGTGGAATAAGGTAACAAATAAATCTAACTGTATTATAGATTGCATAATATTTAAATGCAGCTAGGGAACCTACCAGACAAGCCAAGTCAAACCACAAGAGCAGAGCAAACAGCATTGCCCATATCCATGTATAATAAACGAGATAAGTTGAGCCTAAATGGAGACAAGTGGCAAGAAGATTAACCGCGATGTTCCATCCCCTCCTCTTTCATTACTTTCATTACACAGGGAGTGGATGTTTATGCACAACCATTCTACTTCTAACTATGTATAACTTCGTTAGAGTGCATACGAATGAACACTAACAGAGAGAGGACTTTGCATACAATCTTGTCAGGTAGTAATGATGATATCTGAAGTTAAATTGAGAAATAGAGACAATGGCATCTTTGGAGAATATTATCAGCAAAAGGGTTTGTTTAATAATTGTTCTGCTTGCCTCTGCTCGAATAATACGGGAATATTTATTTGGGCCATTGTAAACGGAAAAATGGGCCACAATTTATATGTAATGTTGTATTTAGTAACATTTGGCCATATGTATTGTAATTTTTGGCCACTGTAAAAATGAAAATCGGCCATACCTTTAATGAGTTCTGCCACTTCTTAAATTTTATGCATCTAAGGTCATTTTTGTAATAATACATCCACGACGTAAAATGAAAATAGAAACATACTACAATTCTTGATCATTGATCTTGATTCTTGATCGTGATTGGTTGGAGGGTGGGATTAGGTGCTCGCCGCGAGTTCTGTCCTAAGCTTCCAGCAGTACCTAGTGGAACCA